>CAADRB010000020.1:1387410-1467483 GCA_900708905.1 Hymenolepis diminuta
GGAGGGGAGGGGATATAATTGGGCTGGCTTAAACGTTGATGGTCACTGAATCCTTAGTACCGTAGCGATCGAGGATGAGGCACTTGGATTTGTATTCCTACTGGGTGGGTATTGGACAGACAGATCTGAAGTGATCTTTAAAATACACAGCATGCAACAGGGATCGATACTGTCTTTTTCTTTGGTGTAGATGATCATTTCACAGGGTGTTCTAGCCTCGGAAGTCTCCAAAATTGCCATAACTCCACCAAATTGAATAAAATACATTAGATTAAACAAATTTTTCCGTTTTTCACGATATTTCACTTAGCTCAAATGATACCTTCCACCCAATGTGCCATTTGACCGATGATCACGCACGTAAACGTACCTGTTGTACGAGTCTTCCTGAGACATGAAAATAAACTGGAGATATTGAATTCTTTTGGAAGTAGAGTATCGTGAATCGTCTTGGGTTTGCGTCCCATGAGAGTTTCGACAGGGTTACGGTCATTGAACGCTGGATGTGACATCGTTCGATACATTAAAAGATCCGCGTCAAGAATCTCTACTGTCGTCCCCTCTTCACATGATTTCTGAGCTGTCCGCATGAGAAAGTTTTCGAATCGCTCTGCAAATATGCTTACTAATAGTGTATAATTAACGCTACGCTGCATAAATATTGATCAGTGATTGGCTAGGAGGCCTCTTCACGCATGCTGGCGCTTGCATAATACACAGTCCGTAGTATGACAGCACTTTCTAGAATGCTAGCTTTGGATGCATTGTAAACTCTGCAGTTTGTGACGCTGAAGTAATTCTTCTCTTCAGCACTGTGATTTTCTCTCTCTTCAACATATTTGATGATTCTTCTCCTCCTCTGACAACTTTCACCATTTCTTTTTTTCTATGCTGAAATCACTCATTTTTTTCTCTCCTCAGCCTCAAGATGTGAATGCTGTGGCCAATCCCCTCACTTTTTCTGCCTTCGATCGGAACCCAAATTTTCGGTTCCGACAACTGAAAAACAGCTTCGAACTATACGGCATAATCAGACATAAAATCATGTTCTCAGGAGGAATGTCTAAAACATCTACTCTCAAAAGTCTAACTAAAAGATTTTACTCCTTTTCAGCGAAATCTCTTCAAATTAATAAATTTTCCAATTGTGGTTGAATAAAGGAAGATTAACGAATTTCTTCCTTGAACTTTGATAGAAAATCTTAGAATTATTTGTTTTTGTTGATGTTTTACTGTGTTTATTCCTTTCAAATCTCGAATCGATAGTCTAAAAATTTAGCTTTTGGTAATTTTTAAAATCGAATTTTCGATACCCGCATACCTTTTTGTCCAATAAATTTAAGGTAACTGCTGGCTGTTGATAGTAAGAGTCTTGTAACCTACAAGTTGACTTCATTTAATATCGCAAGGACAACAACGCTCATTTATTAATTAAATTTAAATTAAACAAAGTTTTATTATTTATTCAATTGGTTAGAATAGTTGACTTACTTTGAGCGAACACAGATTACGGAGCTCTGCTAACTTAGAACGTATTGCTCTCTTGTTTTTTGTTAAAACTGCAGACTAGTAAATATTAGATTACATCATTGACCTTCTCAGCGAGTCGAAGAAAAATTAAATCAAGCAGCAGGAATGCAATTCTTGATCAAAATGTATCGGTCAAAATACACTGAGCATTGTAGGCAAGCACTTGGCGTAATCCGTGGAACAAATCCTGAAATTTAAATTTTGAAACATGAAACACCTATTTATTAAACATTGTAAAAATCGATTCCAAAAATCAAGTTAAGAGAGACATCTTGATAGCTGACTTTTTCGGCATCCATTTCCATCACATCCCCTTTGTCATTTACTGAACCCTTTTTATTCGATGTCAGTTGCTTCTACAGCTAAAAATTGTAAATTTTTTGCATTACTGGAGGATTAATAATTATATTTAATTCCATTAATATTTCTTATAAACACCAAAAGGACCTATTAAACGCAGTCTGAGAATCATTTATTCATCATTATTAACCAGCCAGTTAATAAACACTACATATCGGGACAAGAAATCGATCATTAACCCAGGTGATGAATCACCTTATTTGGATCGTGGAACGTGATCTGCTCACTGAGTAAATATTATACAACCTAGATTGAAAAGTCATATGAAGTAAAACTCCTTTATACATTGACTTTACTCTTGACAACCCTTATTGGACTTTACTGTTGTCCGGTTTCGATTAATTTTCTACAATAAAAATTGAAAAAATATAACGTTTTGTGTTATATCGGTTATCTGATAAAAATGTTTTGATGGATGAAATGTTAAAGGTCAAATAATTGTACTTAGAAGATCAAATTAAACCGTTTATTATCTAAACAAAATTGAAAGTACTTTTTATACTATCCATATTGATGAGCACCAGATTCAAATGAATACAAGAGGTTATTTAATCGTTGTATTGTTTTTGATGATCGAGTTCCCAAGAATCAGGAATCTACTGAATCGATCGTCTATAATCTTACTATTTAAATGAGTGGATATACGCATTAATGTATTAAATTTTAGGACTGGTTGGACGGGGTTCCATCATAGAAGCTTAGAAATGTCTAAAATCAAATTAGGAATATTTTAATAAATAATAAAGTTTGCACTAAAGTATAGAGCATTATTTTATGTAATATTGTCCGGTGTTTGATAAGATTAATCATATCATTTTTTTCCTTTCCCCAGTATAGCCTCCAAAAATAAATTACTATTGTTTGTATTGATGAAACAAAAAATGGTGACCACATTTTGAATGGATACACTTTAAGAATCTTGCACTTGCAAGCTTTGCGATCTCATTAAGAGCAATACAGACGGCGGCTAACCTGAATTTGAGGAGTCATCTTGAAGCTAATTTTATGAGAAAATCGCATTCCACCAAATTTATTTCACAAAATTTATCATTACTGCTGGCCATCCACACCACCAGCTTTGCAATCTGTCCTTGAAAATTCCGACCTGCATTTTGACGACTGTATCACCGATGCCGCATTTACATAAGGAATTAATTTGTTTATGGTGCATTTTTTGCTTGTCATGACTGACTAAGATGACAGGATATCCCCATTGGTTGGAAATTGGTTGAAATCAACTCTTTATCTTAAGAAATGTAGTAATTAAACTGGCGAAGGTTGTATAAGAGATTTCCTGCGTAATCATTATGTCTTATGAGTGGTAAGGATATTTCTCTCCATAGAAAATGGTGCCGAATGTAATGTCAGTCAAGTATTATCATAACATGATTGGGCATTTTTTTCATGTTTCGTACTTACTTCCTTTCATCCTATTTAGGTTTTAGAGTATTTGTACCTCATAGTAAAATGTCATTTTAGTGGCGTAAACCTATATTAAAATGTTGAATTTCATTAAAATTCTATCTTATTTAATTATACCTTTAGTAAAATATATTTTTCAATTGATTAATAAAAATGATTAGTTAGGAGTTAGAGGTTATGTTGAAAGTAAGCATTTGATATTGAGATGTTCAGCTTTAACTAGTGTATTTGTCCGAATGAAGAAGGAACTGAAAAACGAAAGTAAGTTTTTCTCTGGAGTTCGGGTAGTAATCTAGCAGAGCCAACAATCTAGAAAACTCGGTAATATAGCAACTTAACACAGAAGCTAACAACCCACGGCAGATAAGAAGACATGTTATAGTCAACATGAGTGTATTAACGAAAATCCCTCTCAATCGGTATCGGCTTAAACAAACAAGAATAATTATCAAGTGTCTTTTATCGGTGGGGAAATAAAGAAAGAAAATACATTTTTGTTCATAGAAGAAATATTGGGAACAGGGGAAAATAATTATCATTTCTTCTAACAAGTTGATACTAAGTTTCCAAGACGATCTTTATAACGGTCAATAAAAGTGTTCACGTTTATTATTGAATAAGCCAAGAAGTTGTAAAATGAAAAGTGAATCCTGAAATTAGATTAGTATCAACTTGCATTGTACCATTTCTGAACAAAAAACATAAGCCAAACATCGAGAAATAAGATATGGTACTTTATTCAGTGCCTCTGGCCTCAAGTAGTCAAACAGTTACTTTTGAAGCCTCTAAATTTAAGCACATTTCTTAATGTATGCATTTAATATCCACCATATACATTAAACTAATGTTTACGATGTAATATAATTGAAATGGGTGGTTGAAAATTTTGTTAAATGCAGTGAATTAATGTAACTGATTCATAATTTGTATTCACACAGCTCCATATTTAAAAAAGTGATTTCCGTTATATCAAAATGAAGAAGATCGAATAACATTTCGTTTTTTGATTTTACAAAACTGTAGTGTACATAATGAATAAGAAGGATGATATTTGTCAGGAGGACTATAAATTTTAACTGAATTTTAAACAAAAAGGGTACAACTCATTATTACTGACAGGTGCATATCGATCAAAACTTTCAGATGAGTGATATTCGATAGACAAAATGAGAGGATTAGTTCAAATAAAAGTAGGTAAAAGGCTAAATTCAGCCTGTCGTGGCCCTATACTCGGGTTAAAACTAATAGAAACTAACTAGAAAATAGATGATCCATATCCGAACTTGTAATATTCCATAGAACGCTCATTTTAACTTAAGATCGCACAGCCTTTTTATTGGCTGCTCATCAGATGAACAAAGAGCGCGAAAAATGTCAACTCCACGTTAATTTGACTTTTTTTATCACAAACCCGTATTTACTCACTCAGCACTGCCATTCGTTCCTTTAACTTCCAGTTTCCAGCTGTCTTCCTCAGTTATCCACTTTTTCTAATTCATTCTTCTGATCCGATATTTATTTGGCCCAAATTAACTCTTGATCTTCTCATTGTGGATGTTTCCTGTTATTTTCTGTTAACCTTTAGGATAATTATTACTTCTGTGAGTGGATATCTGGCGTGATTTGGCAGGGCTTCTAAAGTAGCTCTACTGACGGAAATGGTGCTACTAAAGGGAAAACACTATTTTCCAAACGATATTCTTTATTTCATCCAGGCTATTATTAAGATCAGTGTTTTCAAATAATGGGTCCTAAGAAACGCTTCCTCAACGAGCCATACCAATTTAGGCTATATATCTGTTAGAACTAACTTCCTTCCTAAGGCTAACAGGAAACAACAGTCTTTAACAAGTGAGAACGCCAAGAGTTAAATAGGATGACAGCTTTAATGGACAACGGATGTGAATGAGAGGGAAAATGAAATAGGAACGGAAAGAAGGAAATGGGAAGAAAGAGAAAACCGTCAGTATTGAGAGGGGACAACCTGAATTGTGAAGGACAGTCAAAATGAGCAGCAGTGAAGCGTTTAATTAATTTTGTCTCCTTTATTCATTGTCTTATAACTGAGAGTTAGAGCAAAATCAGAATTCGCGCATCAGATAGGGAAACTGAGTAGGTCCATGCTGTCACAGTGTGCAGGTAATACAGACCATTTGATAATAATAGTTCGTTAGATGAGCTTTAATTGAACTGCGATTGATTTCTCGAAAACATCCTTAGAAGTAGGGCAATTCTGCACTTAACTTTGACTGCTTTGGGACTATTTATGAAAAATTTAGAAATCTATGTGAGCTTAACTGATTCAGTAAATACCCCGTATCTTTAGATAAATATCATGCAAAAACAGTACTTAAGGAAGAAAAATAGATAATTAAAGGTAAGAAAATTTGCAAATTGGCAAATTTTCACAGGTAATTTATACGAATATCTTTTTACACTTACGTATATATTGAAAATAATTAGTCGTTTTTATTATTATGGAATTGCCGACTCTATATGTGTAAATGCTAACTAAAGTTTGTAGCGGATGCTACACAAATAAGCCGTTTTGCTGAATCTCAGTAATACTCTTAGACAATCTAAATACACTCTAGCAGAGTCGTCTAGTAAAAGGTTGTCCTCAAAATTAGCTTGGCTATGTTCAACGTATCAAGAACAAAGAAGATATTGAGTCGGGAGAGTTTATTGCTCCTATAGCTCGCTGTCAAAAGCTTTGTCATTAAATAAAATCAACTCTACGCTGCAGGGACATTGATCATTGATTAGCTGGGAAGGCCTCCGCATGTACGTTTGCGCTTGTTTGTTATGCCCTCAGTAACACACCGCACTTTCCAGAATGTTCTGGGCGCGTGAGGTTTCCCGTATCAGCCCGTATCGTGAACTCCACGAACTTCATTGAGACGATTCCATAAATATTGGGTTTATCCATTGGTCGGTGAATGCTAGGAAGTTGAATCAAAAAAGTTCGGTAGAATCCATGAAATTCTGTGAACGCAATTTGTCTTCCGAGTACTGAGGTTTTTCTGTTTCTGTTCCTTCCCTATTTTACCTTGGAATAAAGTTTCTAAATGCTCGGAAGTTCAACCTTTGCCTATATGTCTCAATCTACATAAGCGTGTTTATTTTCTCAATGAAAAGAATTTAGTAATTTGGTAATCCGAGCAGTTGAACGGGACGTCAGTGTTTGTGGAAATATTCCCTTAAAACACTCCTACAATAGTAGTATCTGGACGGGAAATAAAATCAGCGAATTTAATTCAAAAACGGGAGTTGAATTAATTAGCTTTTATATTCCAAAAAACGAGCAAGAGAACGGGAATAATTTTTTTTGTTTCATTTAAGAAAAATGCTTCGTTAAAAATACAATTTGGATGTAGCCTTCAATATAGTAATTACCGAGGAGATGAATGAGGTAAACTAGGGCATTTCGGTCTTAAGATCAAGATTTCTACAAAACTCCAACCGCGGTTAGGGTCTCTTTGTTTTATAATATTCATTCAGTGAGGAATTTTGAGAGCGTTCGGGTGGAACTTAGCTCTCAGGAGCAAAGAATTGCCTTTAATTTCATTTTCTTTATCTCGTCTGATTGAAGAAGGAGAAGAAAGCGTACACTCTAATCTGTGAGATTTAGAAAGATGGGCGGCAGCGCCACTTCTACCTATTGTGTTACAGAGTCGTTAATTGGTCTTAGCTAACAGGAGGCTTTCCTACCGGTGGCACCAAATATACGGATGAGAAAAGAGATACTATCTAGCATGTGCACAAATATGAATTTATTAACGCAGGTCGAGGGATCATTATTATAAAGGGAATTGTAACGCAAACCAAAGAAAGATGTGCGGTTCCAACACTAGGATTCTGGACGTAGATTTTCTCAACCAGGTAATATAACTATCGACTCTGATGGGGTGTTCGTATATACTCACACGATTGTAACTTATGTCATAAGGTACATACATGCGATTTAGTCAAAACATGTTCATACAGCTCCTAATAAGTTACAAGATAAAGGGATGAACGAGGATTCCGATTAATCTCGGCCACACAGGGGAATCAAAACAGTATTGAAATGAATCGGTGATATAGACAACGAATCAACGATCAGATAGTGGAGAAGACAGTCCAGTGGCTGTTAATAATTTATTTGCATTATCTCTCCCTTCATTTTGTCATATCAGGTTCAATTGGTCTAAGATGGGTCATAATAGCGCATTTATCTCATTTAGCATCGGGAAGCGCTGATCGAATTTCAGTGCAATAGTACGTAGAGCCATTGCTCTTAGTTCAGATATTGTCTTGCAAATTTGCATTGCAGACTTCTCACTGATAGTGTGATGGAGATATAAATATTTATTTCAAATAAACTTTGGAGGTGCTCTGTGAAATTTTAAATTAATTTTTATTTCATAAATCAGTATTGTTTAATATGAATAGTTGCAAAATCCTGTAAATAATTCTGCTAAACCAAATCCAGTCTATCATGCTGGGTTACGTAATGCGAGTTTAAATTTTTATTAAAACATTGCGTTTAGAAAGAAAATTTATTTTGTAGCTGCTCACTCATGGCTGGGAAAAATTGACCGAAGTACCCCATTACATAAATGAAGCAGTTCTGAAGTAAAACGCAAACAAGAAAAAACCTTCCGGGCTTCTCGAATACAATAAAGGTGCAATTTTACATAAAATATCTGGAGTTATTCATCAGCAGACTGAAGGTAAAGAAGGTTATAAGAGAAACAAATTAATATTATTGTAGCTCGAGATATACAATTCATACTATTGACGAAGGTCAAAAGGGAGTATTATGTGGTGTCCAAACCTAAAAGACTTAATATTACAGATTTTTCATAAGGAGATTATTTCACCTCATTTTAATTCAAGTAACTTACTAGAAACATCATCATGGACTAATAACCGCATACTCACGAGAGCCAGATCCATTATCAGTTAAAATTGTCCTTGATTTGCGGGTCAGCGATGAGATCTTTATCCTTTAAACTATTATTACTTTGTTGTTAACACAATCCAAAAGGATTAGTTCACAAGTGTACCTACTACAAAGGTATTCAATCTTTTTACCAGTTAAAGCGGTTCTGGAGTGGAATTTTAGTCATCCTTGACTATCGGTCATCAGCTTAATACTGTAGAAATGTCAGCTAGTGCAAGAAGGTATAGTATAAATTCAGTGTGTGTACAATTTTGTGAGTTTGAATAATGCTCATATATTTATATACGAGATGTGCGAATCTACTGGTCTTCTCTAATAAAAATCTATTTTCTTCCTTTCTTTTATTGTGGCGAATACTACTAATTTGAATAAATGCTTAATCACTAAACGTGTCTAGTGAAAACTTAAATAATATTAGGTGCTTAAGAAACGGGATTCAGGATAGTACATATTATTCACCGTATTTGATTCCGGTATGTCAAAAATTAACTTGATTTAGCTTTTAAAACCAATTGATGGCATTATTTTTAAGTTTAGACAATTGCACATATCTGATTTATTTTTATTAACGTGTAATGTATCAAAATGATAAGCGCCCAAAACTTACAAAACTGTTACCGAAACTTTCAAATCCTATAGAAATAATATCTACTTAACTTAAACAAGTAGAAACAAGTTTCTATTTTAATTATGGACTTCTTTAATGAACTGTTGTAACAAAATTTTTGCAAAGGAATCAGAATATGAAAACCTTACACTAAGAAATGTATATTTTTCTTGATATTTAGGTATAGTTTGATAGTATTTCTAGCCAATAATCAGAAGTATGTAATTTCAGTAAACAATCTCATTTTAATCTCTATCAATCCTCACGCCAGCAACAAGGTAGGAAGAAGGCGGTTGTGACGAGCAGTTTTATTGGAGGAAAAATTTGAATTTGGATAAAGTAGCCTGTAGGCGCTAAGCATTTTGTTTTTTAAATAGAGATATTGGAGTTCGGGTTCAAGTGATGCTACATGTGTCTATGGGTGTAATTAAATGTTTCTTAGGGTAACATGCTGGTGGACAATGAGGTTCACCGTGATGACTGTCATATAGAGTGAAGATCATTCTGGGTCCCTATAAGTTTTGTTTAAGCACTCCGTAGGTAAATAAACTACACGTGAGAGCATGATAAAAATGCAGAAAATTCTGAAGTCACACCGTGGAACCAAGCACTTCAAACTCTGGAGAGAGTAGGTTGAAGCATTTTCCTAAGGCTGCAGAAGACAGAAAACTCAACCTTAAAGAAGAGTTATTAACTTTTATCACTGCAAAAGTGTTGGTCGTAGTTATCAGTTATGAAGATGATGTAAATAAGTCAACCATTGAATCCTAGGGTATAAATAGAAGTCAGAGCGACAGAAAAAATGTTGTATTAAATACTGAGATCTTTGCTAGCAGAAGCACAATAAAAGGATAGATTCCAATACGTCAATGGGTTACGTGTGTGCAAAAATCCATTTATTTTGGTGAGTTTCGAAAGAGTTATGCGATCCAAAAAATCGCTAATAATAAGATTAAAGCGATCTTAGTAAAAATACTCCAATTCAGCCAAATAGGAGTTCCTTAACTCTTGTTTTCATCATATACACTTGCCGGATTAAATTGTCTAAAATTAATTCCATGAAATGAAGATCCACCGCATATTTTCGTGAGTGCAGATGTATGAATATTCATAAACGATATTAACAAAATTCTTGATCAGTATCATAAGAATTGAAAATATAAAAACAAAAGTATTGACTGCTTATTCAGATATACAGAGGTCTAGACAATTTGAACTGAATAAAAATTATTGAAACTAAATCGACTTCCACCCTGATAATTATCAAAAGCTTTCAAGTGTGATTTTTCCTGTTCATAAAAATTACTCATTCAAAATCTATACTCAGTGAATGAAAATATTGAAAAATATACTAGATAGTTACATGTCCTTGCTATACATTATATACAGTATTTCTCATAAAATATAATCAAATAAATTATTTTTTGTTGGTTTTTTTAGCCATTTTTATTATTTAGACCAAGGTTAAATTATAATCTTGACTTATTTAAATGGAATATTTAAATGCAGTTTTCAAGGCCGTCACACGTATGAATATTAGTGAAAGTTGTGATTATTATTAATTTTGAGGAGTTATGTCGATACCAATATGGGGAGTTATGTGCGTAATTGGTGGTTTTCTATACCACTTGGCTCTTGGCTACTTTTACACCGTGGGTACGTAGTAAATTGTATCAGCTTCATTTGTTGCAGGCAATATGAATCCCTACGTTCAGGATTATATGAACATTAGTTCTGGTCAAACAACATGGTTTTCATCAACAATTTTAGCCTGTCAGGCAGTCTTTATGCCTCTTGGAGGGTTTATTGCTTCAAAAATTAGTTACAGATGGGTTCTTCTCGCTGGGATGCTTTTTAGCTCGTAATTATACCTTTTGTTTATCATCTATACGTTAATTTACAAATACAATATTTAAATTTACCTTTTATTGTAGAGGTGGAATTTTGTTGACAAGTCTAACTGTTCAGCACGGTCTTGGTCCATACATTGCAACTTATTGTATTTGTTTCGGAATTGGTATGGGTCTACCTTATTCTGTCATCTTTTCAATCGCATCGTCAGTAGGTTTTAACTTTTTAAAGATTTTTAAAAATCTTTTACGGTATTAAGCAATATTTTGTGTACTTTAGTGGTTTCCTAATAGCCGAGCAACAGTTGTTGGTATTATTGCATCAGGGTTCGGACTCGGCGCCTTGATTTTCATACCTATTCAAAAGGAAATCATTTATTCTAATAATTTGGATAACATTCCCAAAGCATTTCTGATTCTCGGAGGTATCGTTTTAGGACTTGAAATAATTGGAACACTTCTACTTAGAGAGAGACCGATGGTGAATTTTGTCGTATAAAAATATTAGTTGTTGTATTTCATAATTATAAGAACATTTTTTTCATTCAGGAGAAAAATATCGACTTTGATAATGTTACGTGAGTTATTTGAAAGTATCCTGTCCATTAGATAAATTTTATTCTCCGATTTAATAATTGTTTAATATTTGTAGTGATGGAGATATGACAATGAAACATTTCAGTGAGGAAAAGGAAGAGATGTACCTATTTTGCTATTTAATTCTCTTTAAAATTTATTTTCTATATATCATTCTTTTGTTTTTTAGAAGTACTGCAAATAGGCCCAGAAGCTATACAGTCAAGCAAGCTCTACAATCGATTGACTTCTACATTCTCTGGTTCATAGTTTTCTTGGATATCATTCCAGTTGTGCTTCTAACATCTACGTACAAGGTATAACTTTAAACCCCCCTTTAACTGGTTTTAAATTACTTATTTTCCTTTTAGATATTTGGTCTCGATATTGGCTACGAAGAGAATTTCTTAACGCCAATAGCTACCTGTACTTCAGTATTTAATTGTCTTGGTCGAGTGTTCTGGGGTTTCATGGTCGACAAATTCTCTTTAAAGGTTAGATCTTTACAAATTCATGATTCATTTCGTTTAACTGTTATGACATCTTACCTGTCGGTCTGATTATTTAGTGTCCAATGATGACTTTCCTTTTCATTTGGGCTGCTGTTTTCTTCTCCTTTCCTTATGTCGGAAATGGATCAAAGGCAGTTGGACAACCTCTATATGCCATCTTTACTTTCATTCTCTTCTTCTCCCTCTCGGCTCACTTTGTCATTATACCAACTGCATGCAATCGCATTTTTGGTCCCCAAAATATGGCTACTATCTATGGGATCATCTACTTTGCTACCGTGAGTTGAAATATTTCACATTAGTTATCATTTCTTAAAATATTTATTCAAGGACCATATTTTCCATATTGGTGTTGAGACGGTTTAAGAAAACCGGATATTTTCATTGGCTCAAGAAAAATACAAATGGTGGTTTATAATAAAACGTCATTCAGCTAACCAATTACGTCTATGACGCGCTGAATCATCGGAGGATTTCGACTGCTTGTAAATGTTGTACGCTGCGACTAATTGGAACGTACAATGAGTCATCACATTTGCCCAGACCGCAGATTGAAACTAGCTACAAGGTTTACAGGAGATTATTTCCCTCTTTGATTTAATTATCTAAATGAGAATACTTTGGTTTTTCGTCCACGTCGTCACAGTATTGTTTTTATTTCTATAGGACTCGAGCTTCCCAGCTGGCATGTCCAGAAGGATGTCTCCCTTTTTTCCTTAACTATCCTGTTTCATTTAAAAGTACACCTGCACTTACGCCCTCTCATTCCATTAAATCCTAATCTTGATTTTACAACACACTTCGTCCACCCACAATTCTTAGTGTTGTACATTTTGGAACTGCTGTTTGGTGTTAGCTATTAGCTTTAATTTCTAAAAATTGGTGACCTCGGTTCCTGTTAAACCAACCACTGTGATAATCAAAGAAGAGCTAGTTGATATTAGCTAGTATGTTCTAGTAAATTATTATTTCTATATAACTTCATTATTATTCATTTTAAGCAGTAGTTTTGTAACGGCCAACTACCATAACAATAAGATTGGTTAGCCGTTTAATGGCGTATTTTGTAATGACATGGGGAATTAAAAAGAGAAACTACTTTTAACCGACATCTTTAGTTAGGGTTAATGTTAACGAAAATTTTTCCATGGAATTCCGTTATAACCATATTAGCTTCCATAAATAGCGACAGATTCCAGAACTCAATAATGACGTGGAATTAACGTAATTCTAGGCTTTTCTCCAAAATTGAACTCTACAGTTGAGTAAGTTTTGATAATATGCAAATTTTGTGAAAAATCAACAATAAATCATAAATTTTATTTTCTTGGACGGAAATTATTCATTTTTATCCAACAACTTCAATATCCTATTGTCATAATCTTTCTCTCCTGAATCTCGTCCAGCATCTTTGAGACCTTAGATCATCCAAACTTCTACATGTTTTACCATCTAAGATTTCCTAGAAACTTTAACAAATATTGACTAGTGGATACTCTTCTATATTGAGTCCCTTTTCCATACCGTTTCTCTTCTGAATAGTTGGTATCACTCAGCTTTTAATCCATCGCCATCAAACTCACTTAAGAAAACTGGAATATATACCGTATAGAAGGGGCAGGTTTAATTAACATATAAAACAATTTTAAGCAAGTTGATATAATGAGGCTGATTTTTGTCTTAGTCTCCCAGTGCACTCATCACCGCATCGATCGTCTCGGGAACCAAACTTCAGGGTCACTGGATTGAGGTCTACTCGTCATGTGGTGCTGCTTGTGTCGTTGGTAAGTCGATATATGAATGTAAAGCAGAGAACACGTATATTTGGCAGTTGATTATTTAACGTTCGTTTTTTCCTCCCATTTCTTGCAGCTCTAATATTGTCACTATTCTTGCGTGACAAAGACGCCAAGTGTCTTGGGTTCACAAATAGGATCTGTGCAAATGCTTGCAATCCATGTCGAAAGGGCCTAGATGTGGACACTCAGATTGATGTTATTAATTCTGAAGATGTCTCATCACCGCCGTGGAATGATTGATGTCCGGCGTAATTTCCTCCCCTCAATCTGAATTGTTATTACAGTCTTTTTGCACTAATCATGTTTTAAACTGGTCCTTCTTTTGTCCTATAAATAATCCGGTTGAAGATCTCCTACCAAGATATCTAAACCAAATTAATTATTTCAATCAAAAAACATTGATTGGTTTGCTTGTTAACATGTGAGGAGTGTTGATTTATCAACTTCGCAGATGGAGAGATTTACCCAATCCCCTTTCAAATTTACTTACGACTGATATGCTATGGGCTATTTAATCCTTTCGTAACCACAAAGAAAGATCCGAAAATTCATATGTAGGAAAGACGCTGTATGAAATGTCTTATAATATGATTCTCAATTCCAATAGAGTACGTGATTCTTAACGCTCATCTTGGGTAGATGAATAGCATTCTGGAGCAATACTGATGAGAAATTTGTATTTCACAACCGCTTTGATTTTTGGTAAGACCCACGGTTAACGAATTCATGATTCATAATTTAGCAAACGTTCGTATAGATCGCTATGACGCCACACCGCTTCTACCAAAGATTTCAAATTGAAGATAGGGTATTTGTGTATCTATTTAATGAATACTGATGGGAATATACATGGGGGAAAGTTATTTATGAGGTACTACAACAGAAGGACTGGGAAAGGTCAGGGCAAATAGGTAATGCGTTAAACGGACATGTCCAAAGCACGCTTCATGTGCCCTAACCATAATTTTCGAAAACTATTTCGAGGGGAATGCACGAAGAAAATATCTCCATAAATATTAAGAATTTGGAAAACCTGATGAAAGTTTTATGGTGAGTTACAGTGAATAAAGCGCTTAAATTTAGGCCTTCAATTAAGAAGCTCTATCATAATATATTCTTATCAAATCATGTTCTTGATGTTTATGAAGAGATCATTCAGATTTTCACCCTAATCAACCTCCTATAGACTAAAATTGCAATAAATTAATCTAAAGATGGAATATTCCAAAGTATTTCACCTGATTATTTTTCGTGAATCACTAGGAACTGGAGAAACTACCTTCTATATCATAGTAAATTGGCCTGTATTACCAATAACCACAATCACCAGTGATCGCCTGATTTCTTCAATCCGGTCCAAATAGGAGTTGATTAGGATTTTCTAGTTGACGAAAGTGATCCAAGATGAGGAGGTGGGTCATCTCTTTCCTTATTTAAAAAGAACGAGGTTATATATGACTTGGGCACTGAGACGAACAGCAAAGAATGGTTGGGAGTACACGGATTAATCACTACGGTGATACCTTCAATCCGATTGCCAGTAATAGGCAATCTCTTGAGCACTGTCATGTTCTTATCAAATTCGATGCATTGATCGCCGATTAGAAGAAATGTATATACGCATAATAGTCGGGTTGTTTTATTGTGACCTGTTACTTTTACGAAATCTCCCTCAGATCTCACGGACCATATAATAGTTTGCAGTCAACCTCATAAGCCACCCACATGAGGAACTTCCTCGAGTTAGATTATTCCTCTTCTGATTAACTTTAATGCATTGCATTCACCATCCAGACGGCTAGATTAGCACTTTAGATCCTCGTCTAGTGATATAATACAAAAGCAAATCAGTCTTTCATAATTAGACCCTTCTTAGGTGTTAGTCGCAGTCAATTTTCACTGCCAAACCAAACGAATTAGATGCCCACTGTTTTCTTAATTGTCTTTCTCATTTTTACCATCCATTTTCTAATACCGTCATGTGAAATTTAAATTGTTACAGTAATCCTCCCACACCCAGATGACCTCAATTTCTTGTCTACCTGTCAAGAGTTGGGTGTGATCCTTATCTAATACTTGTACGTTTTTCTACTGGAGATTAAAAGGAGAGGTGAAACCTGGCAGTTAGTAATTCATTCTACTTAATTAATTAATCTGATAAAAAGAACGTGATCTTAGTCTCGAAAAATCGGAAATCTAGTTCTTTGTGTCCTCCAAGCTTGAAATACTTAAGAACAGTTGGGGTGACTAAAATGGATGTGGATTTTAAGGAGGAAAAGGGTTCCGTTAATTTGTATTTTCCTAGTTGTATGTTTCACAATTCAATTCTGATTGATACAAAAGCGAAAGGAAGCACACATTTGGAATTATCGAAGTTTAAAAGATTATTTGGTAATACCACTCCAATCGTCATCTTTTCTTCATACTATTTTGTTATTACCTAACTTTTAAAAAGGTGAAAATAGTTTACAAAAGTCTGTGAGCGGAATTTGTCCATCCAGTTATCAGTTTCTGATTCTAGTTCTTTCATGTTTGCTCCCGAGATTGAAATTTCTTTATTTCCTCATTCTTGGCTAAGTGAGCAGCCAATTGATTCCACACATTCGAACTGTTGTAGTTAGTTCTTCTTTTTAATATTGATAAGAGTCCTTTGTTAAGCTGTAAGTGCTCCATATTCTTCCTTCCTGTTTTAGGTGGGTCGTTAGAATCAGGGCAATTACTGAGGCTAGCGGCAATAAATGATACAGACTAGTTTATAGTCTATTCTTGAAGGCCCATATATCAAAATGGTATATAAAGATAAAGAGATGAAAGAACAATACCAGACCCTTAATTAACTTAGGTGACATAAATGAAGGTCAAATTTTCTCTAATATTAGCTTTCTATGTAAAAGCATCGTCAATAAACAAGTCCCACGCAATAACATCATATCTCTGACATATAATTACCAGCAAAATAATATCCAGTTATGATAAACAAAATTTGCAAAAGACTGTAAATACTGGAAAATCTTCATTAGTTTGCCTTCGGGAATCACCTAAAATTGATTTACTGCTAAATGAAGAAAGGTTGCATTTCCTTTCCTTTGTAAGGAAGGCATATTTCCTTTATTGCTACTGTAGCTCCACAAACCCAACAGTTGTCGGTAAACAGTTATTATAACTATTATTGCCATTTTTCATGGTCAAATGGCCTAAGACCATGGCTTAACATTCTTAACTTGCTTTCGCTTTTCATTCACGCCTTGAAATTCTTCTACCTTCGTCCAATTCTTTAGAGGGTTTCCATCTTAATTTGTTATATTTGATATAATATAAGCCTATAGTTGTCATATGTTTGCTTTCATCTCCACAAGCTTTGCAAAATATATGGAGCGCGTAGATAATATTCGTCACCATCATCACCGCTAACTCAGGTTCCTATTTTATTACGTTCTGTAATAATAGTTCAGTTACCTTAAAGTTAGTTTCCATCGCATCAGTTAGGTATGTTACTGGATAGATTTTCGATGTTTCCTTTTTTATATAAAGTACGCAATTCAAATAGGAGATTACGTTATCTGCTAACATTTTAGCACATTTGTTTAGGTCATCCATCATTTTCCCTCAGAATGGAATAAATTATTTAAAACACTTAATATATAAGGATTAATAACGGTACTCTGATAGATATGGGTTTAAACGTCTTTGTCATTTGAAAGATTTAAAACATTTGAGGTTATCGCTCCATTTAAACTATGGTTACCTCCCCAATAACTAGAATTTCTTTGTATTTCTCACAAAATTCCCATATAATTAACATCAATGCATTTCGCTGATCCGCGTCTGTGTTTCACACCTTGAAAAAATATATTTAAATTGATCTCTTTCTTAATTAGCATTTCATTCAATTTATTTTGGCCAAAAAATAAATTGTACTTTTCTTCAGGTTCCTAATTTAACCTGGTGTCTCTATTGAAGCTTGATAATAAGAAGACAGGGCAGATATCACATAGAAATTCAAAAACTAACCCTTATTTGTGGAATTTTTGTTGTTAAATTTTCTTTGTCGATAATAATCCAAACCTTAGGTGAGGCAGAATTATCAATAATATCCTGTAATAGTATCTTATTATATCCTAATTTTTAAGTTAAAGTGGGATGCATAGCTTTCTTTTTCCACCTATCAAATAAGAGAGATGAAAGCAAAAATGATTTCTTTTTCATTGAAAATTAATTGCTTGGAGTGAGTTCTGCTATACTTAAAGTGACTGATACCGCTGAATCAAAGTAGAATGACCACCAAGTAGATTAAATCAATTGATCAGCTAACTATAAACACCGCTGGCATGAACTCACCCAAAATCCCAGGAATGAAGTGAGGGAAAATTGTGCATTGGAACATCTGAAGGTTAAGAAGCAGATTATACCCTTTATAAAATGCGCACAACTCAACACTTGGAAAATTCAAATAAATTTTGACACTTGTTATTCTGACTTCATTACGCATGTGCTCCTATGTGTTCCTCTCCACACGTTACATTCCCCACTGGACTACCTTAGAGTTTTGCATGCTTAAACTAAAACTACTATAAATTGTTCTTTTTTTTGCCATGGAGGCAATAAAACTGATAATTTATCAACAGCTCCAGTTGCGAATGTTTCCTTTTCATTCTTGCACTTTTAAGGTGCTTGAGGAGTTAATTTCAGTCAACAATTATTTTTTAAAGCTGATTGAATACAATTGCATAGACTGACTAATTTTATAAACTGAGATTTGGATTCGCTTGAATATTCATTATCGGGTAATTCACACAAAATGAGTAATAAAATACGCACAATACTTACATCCAGAATTACAAAATTAAAAAAATATCGGGTGGTAGCTCCACTCCATCGGCACAATTGCAGAACTGAAGAGGCCGATGTATGCGTTTTCAGCACTTCAATATTTACTTGACGTTCCTCGCTCCTCCATTGCTGGGTGCGAGACCAATTTTCTGAAAAAAATTGATTAATTACATTGGAACTTACCTTGATCAAACCGTAGTGAGCTCCGCTGTGTTTCATCTACCAATTTATCATTCTACCCTCCCCGGCTTTGGTAGAAAAATTAACTGAGATCGTAAGTCCAACCATCCCCATTTACTAGCTGATAAATAAGTACTGAATATCGTCGACAAGAACTGTCTCCCGTATTTAAAATACAAATCATAGCACTTGCATTTCGGAACGCGAGCTAACCATTGAGTAAATTAACAATATCATAGCTTTACCCTCAACATCTTTTGATCCTTTTCATCACTTATTGGACTTTACTATTACCGAGTGTTCAGTTACTTTTTAGGGCATGATTTTTTGACTGGCCGCGGGTTACAGCGTGCGGTAAAACAAACACATGTAAGATCACCGAATTTCCCTGTTCTTCCAAGGACTTCCTCGAGATGTGTAATATGATTAATTATATAACAAATCTATCGCTTTCAAATATTCACTTTCCATGCTTGAATGTCCACCTTCTTGTGTGAGCTGTTTACAAGAATATATCCGAATTACACTTGTGTTATGACATCCGAATTTCTCTTCATAGAGCACAGTTCAGTAGATCGCCCTGATAAAATGGATTTCAAACATTTTAGCAAATGAAAGTGCTTTTCGGTTAATAAACTGAATTAACTAATGACAGTTAATTGAAGGCTGAGTAGCCTATTAATTCCGGCATGAATAATAAGCAAACAATTTATTTAAAGTAGGAGTTAATTTTTGTTTAGAATCCGCGAATTTTTTATATTTAATCTTTCAAACTCGGAATACACCATTTATAAACACTGGTATTTAAGGAGATAATAATGATAGAAAAACATACGAGAGCCTTGAGAAGTGACCTTCGCATTTGTTACATGATATAATTCGATTAGAAAAATGATTAAACCATTTAAGGAATCTGGATGATGAATGATGGATAAATATTAGAATAAGTTGTTAGCATGAGTTAATATTAGTCTATCATGACTGTTTTCACAAAACGTGCTGTCTAACGATTCCAATCTAGATTTCACTTATTTCTAAACCTGTGTTACTCTGTGCTTTCACTCAACATGAAATTATTTTGATTTATTGTCGAAAAGTAACTCTATTACATATCGCGGGCTTGCTACCTAGTATTCATTGTCACAAATTATTATTTATCTAGTTCAGTTAAACAAAATATCGTATTTGGACATGATTTTCAGTAAATTATTTATCGAGGAGAATAGACGAGCAATTTGCGGGATTTCAGCCATGAAGACAAGACTTCTATAATGCTCCAGTTGTGATTAGGGCATCCTTGACCTTAGAAAGCGTTATTTGTTAGGATTTTGAGAGGGTTCGGTTGGACACTAACTGCGAAGGAAAGTAGATGCAAATTATTTTAGATGTTGGTTTTGTATTTGCTTGAATTTGTTAATCTCATACGATTCAAATTAGTCGGATTGCAGAAGAAAGCGTGTACCCGAATTCACCTAGTTAGATTGGTACTATTACGGGTAGTGGTGTCATTCCCGCTGTAAGTGTTTTTTGTTGGCATGTGAAAGCAGGACTATACTGGGTTACTGGTAACAATGTTTTCTTTCACCTCAATTTTATTCTTTCAGACATAAATCCAAACCATTCCCTTTTGCTATCGTTTGCCCTGATGCCAAGATTGTTTGTTTGTTTGACCAGTGGTCGCCTTAGTTCTACGGCTTGAAAAAGATGAGATTGGTGATTGATAATAATGAAGGTGGTTGAAAAGGAGAAATTCTCACACTTATTTCCAATGAACGAGGATCAGGGATGAATCTCGATAAGCGGTTGGAATACTCAGGGGAAACTGCAGTCTGACTAGTGGCCCAGCCAGTCTCATGAACTAAAGTGAATTGAAAGCATACACACGTATTTAATTTATTTACTGACCATTTATTCTTCTGCAGGTCAGGAAACTAATATTTCTCACAATTACCAATCATTTATCCGTTATTAGCTTTTATGTTAAAATGTTAGTGCGTAAACTTTAGTTTGGTCTAGAGACTTCAAGGGCTAAAGGGTTGAAAGTTAGACAAGAGAAAGTATAATGTGTCTTTCACCACACTCAGACAGAGTACCCTTGCTCTGGTTGAATTAACTGAGGATAAGTTTGTAGAGCTCAATTTTTAGTAAAGCAACCTTTCGCTGAGTATACTTATTATTTCTTTATTTTGGATTATTCCCACAATAATGGTTACTAACAGAATGTCATTCGCAGTGCATATATTGTCACACTGATACTGATCCATCTTCAAAGCAACCCGATGTAAAATCTTAAAAAATAAACAAAAATTAATAAGGAGATTCAAGTACATTTTCTTTTGTTGAACTTGATAAACTTACATTAGGAAAGTAAAAATCACTTAAGCATTTAATCACTCTTTCTGTTAGCCTATTTAAGACCGTTTTGGCGATCCACAATTCCGATTTTCCAGTTTCCTGATGGAGATATGAGAGGGAGAGAGAACGCCAAGTCAGTCATACACAAAACCGATTCAGTTATGGTCTTAAAATATTCAAAAGAATTAATAATATAAATATATGGGGAATACAGCAGACATGAATGATAACAATGTTATTTACTCAAGAGGAGATTTTTAGTAAAATACTTCTCACAATAAAATAATATTTTTGGCCTTGACAACAGTAAAGCTTTGTAGTTGCTTGGCCAAGAAGTTTCCGTTATAACTACAAGTTTTCTGTGCTATTTGATACTACTTCTATGCCCAAGATGATTGTTGGAAAAAGCTTTAATATAAGGCCAACGCGTACATCTGCCATCTCAAAGGACACGAGATTAATGCCCATGGTGCACATCCGGCGGTGTGGATGAATAACGGTCATGGTTAATTCTAATCTACGAGAGAGATGGTAGAGAATAAGTTTTGCATTTGAGCGGCTCCAAGACACCTTCTCTTTACCCAAGTCAAGTCTCCTAATAGGCTCAAATGTTTTAGTGTCTCTACTAATTACTAGGAGGTAGCAGGTATATCTGAGAGTTTCCCTATATCCTAGTTTTCTCATATTTCCTTTATTCATTCTTGGACTTGCACCAATACAGGGTCTAATATTTATTCAATAACTAACGGAATTTCAATTATTGGGCCTTCAAACCACTTGTAACCTATTGTGTATGATATAGAAGTTATTAAGAGGCTATTTTCAAATATGGAATACTGACTGTTTGTTCTAAAATAGTTATGTGGGGGTAGTAATCACGTGTTTTATCAGTGCTAACCATTAATTTGTCTAGAAGAAGACTGCTTCGTCTCTTTTGGTCTAATAATATAGGGGAAAATAAATAAACAGAGAGATCCGGGAGATTCATATGCTCTAAATTTTAACTTTATCGAGATTTGTCATAAAGAATTTTGACTATTTAACTGAAGCATTTTCGCTAACTATTTTTATATTAATTAACGAATTAGGAATAAGTAATTGTGGAAGTATATGAAAATGCGAAAAAAGGCATCAAGTGAGGCAATATACTCCAAATAATTGACGGAATTACCAAAGTGTAAGCGGTCTGAGTAAAATAGGAGTATAATAGGTCAAAAGTTGCACTATGCAATAGAACACAACTGTCTGGACGTAAATAGTGGGAGAAAGAAAGGATTACGAGAACATCAAAAGTTCAGGCGTCTCTTGCGTTTTTAGATGTTCATTTGGGCTTCCCGATAATAGTTTCAGATCCTCGGGCGCCGGTTGGTTCTTCTTTCCTACAGAAAGGAAGTACTAATAAAAGGACAGAATATGATTAAATGGCTAAAAAATACAGCCATTCTGTTTAATTTGTGAGATCATAAACGTGTGAAGCTCTGGCTCATCGTGGCTATCCCCATACATGTCACTGAAATAATAATTAGTCCATTTTAAAGACTGAATCGAATATATGAATTGGACAAAAGGATGATCAACTTTTAAATACCAGTAGATTGAAAGAGAACTCCTCGAGACTTTATGTGGAGAATACGTAAGACATCTGGGAACACTCTACGCATTTTTAGAAAAACAGAAGATGAATGAATGATTGAAACTCACAATTTCTAATAACAAAACAAAACAAATGTTAGCCTAGGCTTTTTTATATATCCTCCCCCGACTTCTATTACCAACCCAATTCGAGTCCGTAAGCGACTGCAGGCTTCAATTAGATCAGATGGTCTTTATTGATGTCCTCCATTCCTCAGACTATTGCTTCCATCAGATAGGGGCATTTGGTGTTATGGGGATGCTCATTAACTTCCTTTTCAATCAAGCCCTCCCATCTGCTCCGCCTCACCCCACACACAATAATCCAAAGGATTAAGGTGTGGTGAGTTAGGAGGAGGTCATACGTTTGGTGTAACATGAGCGTGAAAATTCTCGGCTATCCAATCATAGGTTTTGAGAGCTTAATGGGAAGGAGCCAAATCTTGTTGGAAGACATGAGGTCTTGCTCCATTGGCAACGCTGTCTTAACAGTAATGACTTGAAGAGTCTCGACATGGGCATCTGCATTTGCGTTGACTCTAAGGCCCTGTGCAGAAAATTGAGGGGTCATGATGTATTTTTTACTGCCCTTCACAACGAAAACCATCACTATTGCTGGAAAATTTGTGCGCATAACAGGTGAAACTTCAGCGGAGTCCGCCCTCACTTAGCCACCTATCATTTCTTAGATTGACTTTTGATACTCGTGGAAGTTTTTTGTCAGAGAAAATCCGAAGACACTCCTGTTCTTCTGAGTAATTCAATTTGTTTTAGAGTCATTTTGCATGCATTATACGATTCTCTTGAGTTGTTTTTTGTCGACTTAAACCGACCTTGCTTAAGACTTTGTGATTTGTATCCGAAATGTTGATGAACGACATTCCTTCAGACATTTGAAGATTTTCGGCAAGGTGTCGCCCATTGACTTGCCAGAGTCTTCGTCCATCATGCCACGTCATGCACTTTTCTGACAAATTCAGGTGTTCTGGGTGAATCAGCAGAGCATTGACAGTGCTGTTTTTGCTTGTTCATGACCAACTCATCTCCATTGCTTCATTTAGCTTCCTTCTAACTTTGAAAATGAAAGATCTGGTGACTTGAAGAAATCTTGAAATTTCTAATTGTTGCGTTTCGCTTTTACAGACACTATTACAGTGTGTCTTTTCATTTCATTAGTTATAATAGTATCTGCCATGAGATGTTCTGATATGAAAAATAAAAAAATTGTTATCGTGTAAGTTTAATTTATAAAAATATAAGTGCCCTCAGATACCTTACGTACCCTGTACTTTTCAGATTTGACACGTAAAGTTTAGTTCTGAAGTTCATGTTCATGCAAAATATTTTCTTTCCATTTTTTTTTTAATTGCCTTGAATTTGGAGTAGTTATATGAAAGTACGCATACAGCAAAGCAAAAAAATTAGAAGGGTGGTTGCACGGTTAATTTCTTCTATACACGATTGTAATCGACGAGGAAATTGTATAAAAGGAAACTCCACTGTTAAAACATCTGCCTGGAGGGTACACCAACTGCTTTATAATGAACGGAGCTGAGTTGGCTGATAAAACATTCTTTGTTTGCCTGATAAAGCGACCATTAAAAATTCATCATGATCACATAATATTTGGGATAAATGAGACCTGAGTTAAAATTAACGGCTTACATCCAGCTATATGAGGAAAAAAATTTTAAGCGTTCCTTCAATGTTCCTATGTGCTGTCTTCAGTTTATCAAAGTTAAAATACAAAATCGTCACAATTAAGCCATGGATCAGCATTATATGTCACTTCCTTGCTCCATATTTTCTCGGAGACAATATGTTTGTTGAATGTGTAAGCCACCAAGCACGGTAAAACTGAATGATTGGAAATAAGCTAAGATAGAAACTTCGCCAGCAAGTTCATGAGCACTTGCCTGCATGCAGATGAACATGGGAAAAAGTTGGCCAGTGAGGAACTAGAATACGAGTTATGCTTAACCAAAGCTCAAAGACCTATCAGTATTGTTGCAAGATAGCTGTTTCCTGTCACCTTTTTACTCTTTGATGCTTCGTCCATCCTTCTATCTTTCCTACTCTTACAGACTTTTATACCCTTTCATTCTATATTATTTATCTTTCTTTAAGACCACATTCCCTAAAAAAATACTTCATTTTTCAGTTTATATAAGCGCCAGTTGGACATGTTCATGCTTCTGTTTTTCCAGAGTGACTACAAATACTGCCCGTGTTCGAAGAGTCTGCCAATTGTTCTAGTTTTTGGATAGAGGTTGATTATAAACTGCTCCACGCATCTAATGCAAAAAATAAAAAACAATTCCAATCCTTTCGCCAGGCATTTGCTGACTGCTTTTGCTTATTCAAGTTCAAATGGCAATGTATTTTGTAAACTTGAGTTTAGCTCATTAAAAATTTTTTTTTTTAATCGCCGGTTTAGTGACACACCCGAATTTATTACACGAAGATATGAAAAACTTGAAACGCGACTACTAATCATTTAATCCCTTATAATACTTCAATTATTACCATTATTAAACAAAAACACTGTGCCGTCATTTTTGTTTTACCTATTGAAAATACCGGTAATAGCAGCCGGAGGTCATGACATCGTCAAAAAACATCCTACCTTCTCTCCAAAATAAATACTGTGATTAGCTTGATGACTTAATAATTACTTATTAAATACCGTTTATTTTGCTCTACCCTTTTTGTTAGACTTGATTCTCTCCGGAAAATGCAGCAAAAAACTTCTCAGTTGCTTTTAGTAAAGTGTCAACAATACCTAGAAGGAAGATATCCTGAAGTCACTCACTTGAGAAACTCGTATTCTGCCTACTCTTCTGTTGATCAGAATTAACCATCCCTAGACCCATTACCAGACAAAAATTTCATACCGTCTTTTCTAATTGTTAAAAATACGAGTAGGAGCAGCCGGATTTCTTGGCATTGTTTAAGAATACCTTACTATCTTTTAGAAAACAAATATTTGGACTCTCTGACGTAATTATTGTATAAATGTGTGTTGAATGTGAACCTAAATCAAATTGTATTATCAATCATTTAGCTTTCTTAATAGTAATAATAACAACAATAATAAACGATCTTCAAATCATTGCCAATTTAATAATTCTGATTGTCCTTGATTATCTGATAGTGTTATTTAGTTGATTTAGTTTATCTATAGTTTAGATTTCAAACTTGTATTGTGTGTCTCTACCTATTACCAATGACGGGAGGAAATTCTAAATCAGTAAGCCGGCTGATAATATCGATCCGTTTTTACTCTACTTTAAATTAGTGCATTTAGTTAAAGCTCTGGATAAAACTTCGCGAACTTGATGGATTACTTCGGGTCATATAAGTAAGGAAGTGCACTTTAAAAGGTTAAATTGGTTCTGCAGTAAATATCAGCGGTGGGCAGTCGTAAAGCTAAACACGTTTAACTGAGTCATGTCTTATGGACTTCTGTTAATGCTTATGTTCAGCATCTTGATTTATATATGATTGTTGTTGTGATGCCGATGCATTGAAACGAGGAGGCAAATAGATTTCCGATAACAATTGCCAATTTCGATGATTCGAGTCTAATTAGGCTAAAAATAGCCTACCAGTTGACGATCTAGGAAGAGAGAAATTCAATGGCTCTATAAGTTGGATGCGTAGGTGTAGAATTATGAAAAAAAGAGTGACTTACGAAAGAACTTTCTCAGCAGCTAGAAATGTTGCAAAGAATTGGTTGATTCGAATAATATTGCAGGTGCATATAAGTCGGCTTTAGATAACAAATTATAGTAATTTCTCCTTCATGTTTGTCAAGTTTTAGTAATATGAATGACTTGACATATTTTGAAATAATAAACTTCTTCGCATTTATGATGCATGGAAGGATAAATAGTTTCCTTCCAGTTGTTCTAATAATGAACTGTTTTTGGAATTGATAATGAATTATCACATTTTTGCTCAAAATCTTCAGTAATTCAATAATGAACAAGAAGAAAAGAGAAAATTCTCGAATATCCATAAAAATTAGGAGAGCAAAATTCCTCATCGGGACAAAATCGCCGCTTCTGCACGCTTGTACCTGAAAATGGCGTCACTGAACTACACTGTCACTGAATAGCTACTGATATAATTAATACTTCATGAATAAGCTGCCTATACGCCGAGTACCTTAGTAGTAAGATGATAAAGAGAAGCTTTCGCTAAATCTCAAATCTTCTGTCTTCTTCCTTCTGACTGACTTACATAAGTAGCTAAGTAGCATCATGTCACCTTTTCCGTTGTCATTTGACCTGGATGAAAACTGAATATTCGCAAAGGAGTAATGTCACATTTATTTTTATTGGAAAAGTGTCACTATAGGAATACTGAAGTAAATTTAAAGGATTTATCTTTCTCTATTAAACGAGTACTTAAATGAAGGGAGAAACTGAGTTTCTAACAAATTCAGAAATAAGAGAAATTTAACAGCATTTATAAGTCATCCTTCGTTGATAAAAATCAGCCGAAGTTTACAATAAGACAGGTTCACAAAAAAGCAGAAACTACGCTGTGGACAATGCAAAATATGATAAATTTCATGAATTAAACTTTGCGGCTGGAACATTATCACTGTTCCGAGTGCAAAATGTCGGTCCATCCATTAAGTGCTATAGTAAACTGAATCCAAAAATACAAACATCGTAAAGTTAATTCAACTATTTATTCTTAAATAAGTTCAACTTTTTAAAACTGCGTAATATTCAAAATACATCTCGTAATAATAATTCATATTGACTATAACTGTGAAGTTCCCACAACGACCTATCATAACTAGGCACCCTTTTAAAGTGGTGTGTTTATTATTGTGACGCGTTTCTGTGTTTATCGAATTGGTAGTTATCTTAGTTATTTTTTGGTAATTTTTACTCTATTTTGCGTTTTAATTTTATACATTAATGTATATGCATTAATGTGTTATTTTTTCTTGTAACCTGAATATATATTATATTGCTCGAATAAACTTTAAATGTCTATTTGACTTCGAAAATTGGCTTTAGAACCATGGATCTGGTTCATTCATCGCTCATTTCTGCAACAGTCGTTCTTTATCTTCGGATTCTCATCCATTATGGCACTCAACTTTTCCCATTGAATGAAAAGCACCTCGATAGATTCTTCACCCGTCTATTGGCTACTCTTGACGCCTTTATTTTCATCCATAATGATTGTCTCATTTCAAAAGAAAAGCCCTCTCTACGTGGAAGTCAATCTAAACGACTGTTCAAGCAGCATTCTGATTCCTTTAAAGATCCGGTAACATTTGAGGGGCAGTTTAATCTCGATTTCGACTCAACTGATGCGGGTCCACGAGCTGAAGTTAGATCTCTTCAACAGTTACCTAAAGGGTTGCATGAATTAAATGTGGATATCTTCTTTCCTGTGACTCCAGGTGCCTTGGACGGTGATTTGTTTGCTGGATTGCAACATGCTGTTCGTAGATACCTGATGGATTATCAGCGTGCGCTGAAGTCGATTTTAAAAGATAATAATGCGATGCCGCGAAGTTTGACAGCATATTATTTCCAGCATGAGGACCAACTTATCCGCGTATTTTATCCCCCCTCCTGCAAGGATGAATTAGAACTGAGAAAGAAAATGCATGCAAGTAAATGACCTTTAAATATCTATTTCTTTATTATTCATTTCGCATGCTCTGTTGCTCAAGTAGGCCAGATTATTTTCATTATCTGTTGCCTATGTCCATTAGCTGCCACATATTTATAATTTAGTCTAAAAGCAGGACTCATTTTTGAAATGTATGTGCTTGTAAAAGGTCAGTACTCGATAGAATCAATTTCTCAAATTGAGTTCCTATCTCATTCTGTCGTTAAGTAAGATGTTGTCACTACTTTTATAAACCTCCGATTATCCAGACTCCAAGAGAAAACGAGGAAACCTTTGCTCCGACACCGTCGACCTAATTAAAGAAATGTTTATAACACTTAATTGTGTTGTGACCGACTAAAGAATATGAAACTAATCATTGGTTGTAATATAATTTCCTGGCCGATTTGGTAGAAAGTGATAACGAGACTATCAACGATTGGTGGTTGAGCTCTCCTAGGCGTGACCTGAGGTTTCACGATGGATTGCATGATATTGACATGTCACTGACGTGCAATGAATATTGCAAAGCATCTTTCTTCCTTTTCATTAGCCACGCTCGCTTTTGCTATCGCGGTGCTTCCTTTGCAAATTAACGTGTTGCAGATTTATTTTATCTATGATAATATATTGTATTCAGTACGCCTCATATATTCTATCAGATTAAGTCTTCCTCCTAGATGAAAGAAGATCGAACGGGGAATGTTGTGTATATGTAAGAATTTCGAGAAGAGTTATGTAAATCAAATTCAAATTTTATGAGCTAATTCGCTTGTATAAGTTGTCGGAAGGCCACCAAAATCAATTTGACTTAAAGTTAAAAAATCATATATGTTGAGACTGTTTCTTTTCAAATTATCATGCGGTCACCCTAAATTAATTTTTTGATGTAATGTAGTTGTCAGTGCTCGAAATCTCTTATCGGTCTGCTGATGGATGTCTTTATCTCCGTTTACGACAATCATTTAGAGGGGTCAGATTCACTGGAGTAAAGGTGAAAGTTTCATCTAGGTTGAATTCAACGTTTTCTAACTATTATTGGTTGTATCGCTTGAATTCAATCCATTTTTGCTTACTTGTTAATACATGTGTTTAACCACTATATTCTCTTCGTTGGTTTTCTTAGATATCGTGTAAGTTTGTTAATTGATGCTGTGTGAACCCATTCGGAAGTTAAACAAAAAGATCCATAATCGAGCTCTTGCATTTCTTTTGTCGGTTAATGAAAGCTCTATCATTTTCCCGCAATTTTTTTATTGGGCTTCTAAACGTTTAAATTTTTTAGTGTTGAAGCTGCCCCAATATCCGATTCTACGACGTGGATTGGCTCTCTTTCCAACGCGTAGCTTCCGACGACTTCTTGGTCCAAATCAAGAGAATTTGGTCTGCCCTCATCTTCTTCTTCCACCCATTCCATCCAATACTGACGTCACTGTTGAAATTATTCGGGGAAGATACACCTACAAGCACTACCTTCAAGTAGGTCCATTCAAGCACAGTTGGTGAAGTTGTTTTCTGATACCTTTATTGGAGCCTACTTGCAGCATGACCGTATCTCTGAAGTAGTGTTAACACCGAGTCAGTTTACGGTTTCTAGATTCATCGGTTCATACCCTGTGGCTAAAATTTTTAACCACATTGGTTAATTCCGGTCACTTGAAAGAGGGCTACATTTGAATTCTTCAATCAGGCTTTTGAGCGTTTCTTTTTCGTTGACAGCGTCGAGAAATGCTTTCCTCCATTGTATTTCTCGTACAGCTATTGCAAACTATAGATGTTGATCTCCTTTATTACGTTGAGTCAGCGATAAGATATTTTTAAAGAGTGTTTCATGCACATGACAAATTCCTTGAGAATGGAATATTGTATGCTCGAGTAAATGTCAATTCTGAATATATTCCTTAATCTCTGGTGAATGGCAACGCTTTACCACAAAAGGTTTAGTATCGGTTACATGGAATTGGTATACCAATCCCATATCACTGGCGTGATAATGAAACCTCTATGTCATCCTCAGGGCATATTATGACGTGGGGTCGACAGCCATCATCGACCTATCTGTTATCCGACTAATCATGTTCTTCCTCAACGGACATGAGAGCCAATATCTATGATTGATTCAATGTTTGGCCATTCACGACACAATTCAGTACTTTAACTAGTTTCCAAATCATCCCGGTAAAGGTTGGGGAATAACAACACGTCTGAGTTATGAGTAAATGTAGCTTTATAAGAGTATGTTTGCAAGTGTGTTTTCCACTACATCCTTAGTGTATATTTAAAAATATGAGCTCTTTACTACAATATGAACAAGTCTACTTTTTACTATTTAGCAAATGAGCTTACCCTTCTGATATGCTTAGGCCAACGAAGATATGGTAACTCGTATGAGCATTGATGAAGTTCCAACTCAATCTTTCAGTGAACCATATGAAAATGCGAGCTCTTGGCTCTACAAATTTTCGTATCTCCGTATCAAGTCAGAAATGAATTTTATAAAATGTTCCCTTTTCCTTCTAATAGGATGGTATCGATGACAAGAACTGGGGCTGTGCTTATCGATCACTGCAGACCCTAGTCTCTTGGTTGCTATGGCAAGGCATCGTTTCCCCCCTTCAGCCTCTTCCATCTCATCGATCTATTCAGGAAGCTCTGGTGAAAGTCGGAGACAAACCTTCAAAATTCATCGGTTCTCGTCAATGGATCGGTTCACTTGAAGTGAGTTTTGCAACTCTTATTTGCACTGTCTACGCTTTTCACCATTGTGAAATGTTATAAGAATTTAAACACTGCCACTGTTTTGTCTGCTGCGTATGATATGACTTTATCAAGTCAGAATTCAAAACGAGTTTAAATAGTGAATCATATTTCCTTTCATGACTTTGTTGAGGGAGAGTAAATGACAGTTTACTTTCTTAAATAACTATCTAATCTATCATCCTTTTAACTTATGATATTCAACACACAACCAGATGGAGAGAAAGCAAGAGATTACCGAGCAGTTTCTATTAAGCTCGATGCAGGAATCTCTAGAGAAGCGAGGAGAGATGGGTCGAGTTGTGACTGCGGCTGTCGGTATATACTGGATTTATGCGTTTCTATATTTCACTCCGAACGCTTAAATCTAAATTGAGAGTCTGTAGGAAATTGGGGATCATGGCTGATGTTTAGTACTCAACGAGGAGTCCACGGTCGTCTGTGGGTCCTCATCAGGACGTCCGAGGTCATATGTTCATAGTGGTGGTCTTTCTTCGCAAATGGACCTTGTTCTGCTAGCGCTATAGCGTTTATTTTTCCTCTGCCTCAAATGCCTAACTGTTTATAACAATTTTTGCCATGCACTTATGGCAGACAGCAATAGATCATTCTTTACTTTTTAACTGTCGAGTTCATGGATAATTTTCATCTCATAATAGCTGAAATACTATATTCAAGACAGTGATTTTGTTCGATACCGCAATTTGTCGTCTGTCGTTGTTTACTCTATTGCGGTTAGTTTGATTGTTTAATAAGACTATCTTCCCTCATCAGGGAGATCTTGTTTCATATGTATTTTAGCGGTACTTTAATGTTCAGTTCAGTTTAATATTAATTCACTTATTTAGACATCAGCAGATTGAACTGTCTTCCCTTTTTACCTATCAAGTTCGACAGTAATTTTATTTCAAATTCCTAATGTGAAAGTGATAGAATTTGTCTCTTAAAACTTTTGCAACTACTTATTAGCCTTTACGTAATATAACTACCTATGTGATTTCTTTCACATTTTAGGTGAGCTTTTGCATATCAGAGCTCTACGGCGTGCAATGTCGTCTGATTCCTGTGGCACGAGGTCGGGATTTCACTTCAACTGCCGCCGCTGTCTTGGTGGAACACTTTTCTGCCGGCGGTGGACCTGTTATGGTTGGTGGAGGTGAGCTGGCTCACACAATCATTGGAGTAGCTATCTCTGGCTCTGGCAAAACGCGATATCTCATACTAGATCCGCATTATACTGGCACACCGGGTGATTCCTGCGCGATTTTGGCCAAAAGTTGGGTTGGATGGAAAGAAGAGGGATTCTGGAAGCCAGAGGTCCCTTATAATTTGTGTCTTTTGCCACCACCTGATGATCCATACCAGGTTTGACTGGGTTATTTTGTTTTCTTTTTGTTGTTGAGTGGAAGGAATATACGTTATTATAACTTATAGTAAATTATTATGATAACTGACTTATTTATGGTAAATTTTATGTCAGAGACACGGGTATTGTGTTGAGGAAATGTTTGATTTGTCAGAAAAAAGGATTGAAATGGGAGTCTAATCATGTTTGATAGCGGTTTGGGGGAGGAGTGAAGGGAGGGGGGTTAACAATTTTAACCTTGGTGAACATTAACGCCAAGCTAAACTGGATAAAGTAGCTCTGATCAGTAGGCATAATTAGCTTTTCGGTTCCAGCATAACTCTCATGTGGGAAATAGTCGTTTTCTCAGAGATATGCCTGCGCACGCTAATCTTTAAGTTATTCGTGCCTCCATAGTTTTGCTCTTATCGTGCTCTTAGAACGTGGGAATATGCTATTTTAAGGACAAATCTTCAAGACGCATGAGAATAATTGAAAATAAATCTTAATCGCGAGTCAGAGCAAATTTACAATAAAAATAAACTAAAATCCGATATTATTCTATTTTCATCAATTTGTGATTGTTTGAAATATGAGAAATAAATACAAAAATAAACTGGGACGTAAACATCACAAGTATTCCGATCAAGAAGCATTCAAGTTCTAGTTTCTACAGTAAAATCTCTTAGAAGATATTTACTGAAGGTCATACAAGTTTGTTTTTCATAGATACGGCGTCGCGATTATATGAAAGGAGATTAGAGGCATTTATGAATTTGGCAAATACATACCTTTAAAGGTATTTGTTGATAATTTATGAAAAATAAAAAATTCCTTACTCAAGTTATAATGATTCTTAATGTATTTTGATTAATCCAGATTTACAGAATTTACTAAATAATGGAATCAATTTATAATCTTCAACCATCTAAACCAATCATTCAAGAAAAGCATCGGAGGTATACTGGAGATATAAATTATTTTCAGATAGATATCAGTCAATTTATCATCCTTTGGCTATTCACGAATGTGAGAAACGTAAAAGTGGTAGATTTAAGACTATCGGTCCAGCAGAAACGCCTAAACCAGAACCTAAAAAATTCCTGCGCTCTCATGTTGCCTTGAACGTTCATAAAGTTGCAGATCCTGTGGAATCTGAAAACATATGTCCAGGAAAGAAACCACTATTACCAGATTTTCGCAAGACTAAATTTGATGAAAGGCCGACCAGATGCAACATTGTATCTCAAAATAAGCTTTCTGCATTATTGTCAGAACCGAAAAAGCCACAACCTTTCATCGTAGACACTAGAAATGGTCACAAATATAGCCTGATTGGATCTGGTTTGACAAAATTTTACGTCTATAAAGATGTAAGCAAATGCACTTAATTGTGACTCGATTTTCAGGATTTCGGTAAGGTACCAAATTATATACATCAAAGAAAGAAGAAAAAAATAGAAAGCGATCAGCTTTATGAGCAGTATCTTCAAGAAATGGCTATGCATCAGCAAAAGCCAAGATTATCTGACGAAGAACGCAGGCAACTTCTAGCAAGACTGAAGGAACGACACGCAAAACTGTATAAAGATTTTCTCTGTCTTTCCGTTATTATCGACACACTACATCAGAAACAGAGAAAGGCCTATTTAGAAAAGGAGTTAAATGATATTGAAAAAGACATTCGAACTGTGGAGGGGAATCAGTTCATATTCGTTGAAGAAAAATAGACATTCTTCCAATCATATTCGATAATTAGGCAATTTAACCAGTCAGTAATATTTAAATAAATAGATCATAATTTCGCTAGAGATTATCACGTTTTATGCTCAAATAAAATACCTCCATGATTTTTTAAACCCAAAAGGCTTTTATTTTCATTGAATTAGATCATTGTGTTGGCTATGCGGTTCTTAATTTTCTGTGCTTATTTTGTTTGATTATCGAAAAAAGAATAGCAATAAGTAACAGTATATAAAACAGGCAATATTTAGACAATATTAACTCGAAAGTGACAGCCACTGCGGAATGTCAAGATATTGATTATATTTCAGAAATAATTATTTCACGAGGAATTAAGGTATAAAGCAGGGTAAATTACATCAACAGTACCAAAATATGTAATAAAATGAGCATCTGTCTATGAATATATTCCTTTAACTATGTAAATGCAAAAAACTCTAGAGATGTGTTACTTTTGTTGGGGCTGATATAACTTAACTGACTCGGATATCGCCTGAATTCTGCTATCCTCTAGGTAAGGACAGAGATATAATTTTCTATTAAATTAGAAAACTTTAGGATATTACATTTGGAATAGGTCTAAATCAGATAGGAAGACAAAATGAAATTTTTGAGGTTCTGAACAGAAGTCATAAAAATCTCTAAAAGAAATTTATTACTCGAGTGCTAATTTTTTCGACTGCTGTTCCTTCACCTTTAGCCTTTGAAATGAAGTCTTCATAAATGCTATATTACTGGGCAACTCACAAAATACCCAAGGGTCCATACTTACATCTGTATATTAAACAAAACACATTCTTAAAAAGGGAATTCAATTTGTGCCATAAATTTTCCCCTTCTTCCTTCTGCATTAATATAGCTATATCGGCATCCGAAATTATTTAAGTGGATACACATCGTTATATTTGATCCTGCTTGGATGTCGGAGTTAGCTCTATAGCAAATTTCGAAAGCGTTTACTCAGTCTGGACCATTTCGGTGTCAAAAATTATTTCTTTCCTTGTCATATATTCTGTTTTAGCCTACTTCATTATATTTGTTTTAACTCTTGTTCACTAATAAGCCTTAGTCCGAAAAACCGCAAATTTTATAGGCCATCTAACCTTATTAAATACAAAGTTGGTTAGTGATAGCATTTAATATATAATAATTTTATATATATCTTAAATATCGAAAAGCGTCAACTAGATTTTTCAGATTGTCTCAGATTTTCTCCTCTCATCTTCCTGAGCCAATTTTTCAGACAAAATCTGCCAAACCGCTGAAAGATCCCGCTTGATCTAAAGTTCAAAAAGAACAAATGGTAAATACTTCAAATTAAAGTTTATAAATAGTTGTGAAGGAATACTACAGATTCTAGGAACAGCAGCGTATATCTGCTTTTTTACGCAAATGCTTTAGCTTGTGATAATGTGTGCCATTCGCTTTGAAGTAAAATGCATATCAGTTAAGTTAAAGAAGATGAGTTTGACAACCATCGTTGGATGTTTGGTGTCTGAAATGATTAATCTTGATTATGATCAACAGCTGGATAACTAAGTCAATTGAGCTCCTGAAAAACCTCCCTCATCCAGTATGGTCATTGGTATCCCCTTCCTAAGCTCAAGTATTGGACGTATGAAATAGGAATATTTTCATTAGCATGCTCCATACCTCGGGAAATTCCGTGGTGAGTCGATCAACAACCGCCAGCATTGATCTCATCTTCCCGATCTGTCGATCACGTTCATTTTGAGCTGCCTGTCGTGAAGGACAGAGTCGTCGATATCGTCCAGCCAATATTTGCTCCCAATATCTTGAAGCATGCTGTCGCATTTGTAACTCAATAAGATTCTAAGGAGAAATCAAAGGGGAATGAAAGCAAACTGCTACTTATATCACTTAGTAGCGTTGATTTGTCAAATCTCACTTTTTGACGGTATTCGGTTAATTCCTGTAGCTCTTTAGACAATTCCATAGACCTCTTTCGTATCTCTTCACAATTAGTGTATTTAGATTCAAGGTTACTTTCCATTTTCTTTGATTCTACCTCTAAATTAACGCATTCCTCATCAAATTTCTTCGCACTCTAAAAGCAGAAGAAAATTACAAATTGAATACATGTTACGATGATTAAAATAAGTCATTTTATTAGACTATTAAATATATATGGTCTTAAAATATATGCGAAAGATTAATAATATCAAGACCTTTTCATAACTGATAATTTTGCTTTGAAGACTTTCAATTTCTCGGTGAAGATTATTTTTCGTTAATGCTTCCTTAGCTTTCACTGTCTTGGCACATTCGTTCCTCGTTATGATAGAGTCTCTCCTAAAATGAAGTCCAAGTTTCATATTACATATAGCTTGGCCATCTAGAAATCATCAAGGATTTTAATTTATCATGCTTATTTAGTGAATAATTCTAGGCCTCAAATAATTAAGAATATTTCATCTAATAATTTCTCAAGTATTAAATAGTGGAAGGCATCGCTAAAATCGTCATGCACTCATTGCTAGACTTCCAGAAGAACTTTTTTCGTGATTAAATAATGCAGCTCACTTTTGTACCGACTGTTCAAGAGCCTGAATCAGCTGTTCTTGTTGCCGAGCAATTTGAGCTTTTTTCATCTCCATACGGTGAATTTCCACTCGAATCGCTTTGAGTTCAGCCATTCCACTTGCTGAATCAACAGCCTGGCGTGTTTCATTCACTAATTGAACCTTCTTCTCCCAAAGCATTATGTGTCTCCTGAAATGAATCACAAAGTAATTGAAATATAAATTATTATTAGATCTGAGTTAATAAAATTCGCAGCATACTCCGTTTCTAGTAAATCAGCAAGCAAATCTTCTTTTTCTCTCACTGCTTCTGCTAATTGCGCTTCAGCCTCAACTGCCTGTGTCTCCTTTTCTCGAATACGTAAAAAGAAATCCTCTTCTGCAAAACGATTCTCCTGTTCGAGAGCATCACTACTGGAGCGCTGTTCATAGATGCATTTGTTTAACCTAATCATGCTATTCTGTAGCCGCTCAACGTCTCGAGTTAGTTGCGCCTTTTCTTTCTCTATAGCATTGATCTCGGCTAAAGCAGAATGTGTCAAATTCAAACAATGTCAAACCTTAAGTGAGCAAAATTCGGCACACAGAAATAGCAAAGAAAAGCGGTTAATACTTTTACTGGGTCGATGTAAGGTTCAATTGTTACTCTTTATTTACTCTACGTTGAGTATCGACCTATTGATTTTTTTACCCACCGCATATAGAACTGCGCCTCGTTACGTTTATGACTCATCCCTATCAAATCAGATCGTTTATCGATTTGTTTCCATTCTCTACTTCCTTTATAGAGGGCCTTAATCTAGCTATCTTCTCATTTTACTGATCTCATGTGTTCTATTAATACTAGTGCTCTTTTACAATCTCTGCTCTCTTCCTATCATGCTGTGGCTAATTTTATAAAGTTGGAGGAGTAGTTGCCCAGCCAGTTTTCCTCGTCCTAAGTTGGTATCTGCCATGCTTTAGTCTTTCTCAAAAACCATGATTATAATCTAGGATGAAAATATTCTTTGACATACCCCATGATGCGCCACGAATAAAAACATTTATAATTTAAATATCTATAAATCCTAATTTAGAAAATGGTAGATATCACTGGTTCGGGGTTAATTTAACCGAAATTCACTCACAGTCAAGGCGTAATTTCTTTCGATTAAGAACAGAGAGATAGACCTGCTGGCGGGATAATTCGTCAGCCAATTCCTCTTTTGCCTTTACTTTATTCATGAGCTCAGTTTGTTCTCGTAGCCACTGCTGTTCCAATGTGGCTATCTCTTCCTGCTTTTCGGTGATGCTCTTCACCAAATTATTTCTCATAATTTCAAGGGGACCCAGCTCAATTCCCTAGCGAAATAAAATCATAATTCCATAAATGAGAGTAGTGTATCATAATGAAGAATTAATTTAATTAAGTCATAAGACGCATGATATTTTTCGGTACTAAATTTTAGTTCTGGAGGAGACAAGAGTACAGCATCCTTCTCTGCGTCAATTCAGGTAGCATATTTGATATTTTTGGTGATCAAGCAGACAAAATTTCAGGATTGATTGTTGCTTGGGCAGGGTTGGCTTAGAGACAAGTCGTGCTGGAATGACTTTAGGCATGAAAAGTTTCATAGAAAGCGTGAGGTTTATTACTTTTACGCTATTTTTGACTGATGGGTACGACCTCATATCGCCATTGGTCGCCTGAACTAGAAGCATCTTAGGAGAAACAGGTACAATCACAGATTGAGTAGAATTTTTAGAAGAATTTAGGGAAATTGTAGTTTTAAATGTGTTAGAAACATTAGGAGATAATTTGGTCTCAGGTTTTGCTGAAAGAATCTCTATTTCTGCAGATAAGCTCTCAAATATTTTGCAAAAAATTGACTAATCCACTGTTTTTACTCGCCACTTATTATAACCTTATTAGTCTCCAAAATAGCCCCAAATCCCAGAATTCATTAATAACACGGAATTACCGTAATTGCAGACTTTACTTCTCAATTATGCAATGCAACGACCCTGCAATTTAGCACATTTTCGCAATATGCTATTTTAATGAATAATTAACCATGAATTTTTAATTTATTTTTTTTTGAATAAAAGTGAATAATCTCATACAACAGGGAATTTCTGAGTATTGATTAAAAGTGTGATAAGAATATTACCGAAATTCACCTTTGTACTAGGTGCTGTACAGAAAATTTGCCTTCTTTTGGGCACTATTTCCCCCTCTCAATTTAAAACGGAATAACAGAAAGACAATTGAAAGGGAAGTTAAAATAGAATACCTTGATGAGATCAGAAAGCCTCTTAAATTAATATAAGTTATCACAATTAAGGCAAAAATGTCGAATAAGACTGAGACATAACTCACTTCTTGTAAACATTCTTCAATGAACGTTTCTTTAGAAGAGCCAAAAATAAGGAATGAAAGATAACTTATGTCATTTTACACTACATATATATATATATATCGGCATATATACATATGTGTGTATCTCATGCTCTTTATCGATTCAAATCACCATCAAAACATTTCCTCAGAGCGGCTTGAGAAGATCAAACAAAGCTGCACTGAGAAACTAGATTAGAATTAAAACTTTTTTGCCTTTGGGATTGTATGTCTTGTCTTGAGTGTAGGACTCGGATGATGTCTAACACCTCTCCTTTCTAGTTAAAAACGTCTGTTAGAATTGTGGCAAATAGGCAATCTAAGAAATAACCTCTTAGTTGTATGCATTTAAAAGACGTATTTATTTATTCTTCAGACTTTTAGCTTTGTATACATTGAGGGTGGTCATTAAATCGTTTTGGGATGAGGTTTTAAAATTAGCAGCTTAATGCTGTGGGCATTCCAAAAAGCTACAGAAAACGCCGATCGTGTGATTGGTAATAAAAAGCTCAGGAAAGAAAACAGAAGTGAGGATCGATTAAGGAAATTTCTTACTGATGGCCAATATCATGAAGGGATATTAACAACACCGAATCATTTAGGGCTTCAAGTTGAGCACTTATAAGTTTACCTGAAAAGGTAATTCATTTAACAATGACAGTAACATTCCTCATAACTGCTAGCTCATTATGCGTATATTCTAGTAGCTTAATAAGAAAATGAAAAAAAGATTTAATTGAAACAAACCCCAGTATTCTCAAGCAGCCCTCTCAGCTTTTGATTTAGATGATCAATTTGATCCTGTTTGCGTTTAACAGTAAGATTCGCTTGTTTTATCTTCTGTTGCAGACAACTGAGGCTATCATTTCTCTTTTTAATTTCGTTTTCAAGTTCCTTTGCTTGCTCATCCAAGACCTTGGTCTCGGCTTTTATTTTTGCTACTTCTAGAGCATCACTCGCCAGGGCATTTTCCAACATTGCTGCCTACAACAAATATATAAAGTAAAATAATATATAAAAATTATAAAATATGAAAATGAATAAATATTACAAATAATATAGACGAGTTTTAAGTTGAATTTAATTAAATATTGTGTTTTCATTCTGATCTAATTGCATTCTGTTTATTCCACTGTTACAAAACTTTAAACCCAAATAATGCATGCTCTTCCATTAGGATGTTCTAAATCATCGTGAATATTCGTCAATATTACTTTTATTAATGATTTCAAAAGGGAAATAAATATTTTTGGATAGGATCTGTAACCAACCTGTACTTCAAGTTCACGACTTTGATCATGAACATTGGTAGCCATGCGTTTGATGTAAGTCGTTGACTTTGTAGCAGATAGTTTATCCCGAAGAACCGTATCTATCTGATCCTCCAATTCACGTTTCTTAAAAATTTCTTTCTCTAGCTTCTTTTGTAGGGCCTTTGCTTCTTGGTCGAGGTCTCTTTGGACCTACAAAAGCACTATGAATGTTTGACTAAAGAACAACTTGACGGATGATAAAAAGTTTATGCTAAATATATATATATATATATATATATGTGTGTGTGTGTGTCCTAGAAATGCACACTAAATTCAGTAATTCAAATCAAATCAATTCTATACAGATAGACATGTTCTAGTACGTTACAGAAACCAAGTAGGAATCTCAATTTGGTAAATAACTTTTCAATGTTTTCCCTAAAGGATGTACTTTCTACATGACTATCAAAAATACTAATAGACCAAATGTTAATGTATATGCCATCTCCATTCTGTCGCGTGAATTTTTCATGAAATTATGCTATCATTGAATTTAATAAAGTGCTATTTTGGCCCAAAGTGCATCGACACATCGATTACTGGTTTGTACTGCGGTTATCTGCTGGCAGCCATTAGAAAGGGCTCATAATCAGTAAGAGGATGTCTCTGAGTATAATAGAGTCTCCTATAGTTTTGTGGCCCAAACGCCTAAAAAGATGCATTATGCCAATAATTTTTCTGAAAGATAGCTTCCGTAATTAGATCTAAAATATGAGATTGAAAAAGAAGAGCTTGACAGATAGTCTCAAAGGCTTTGAGAATGAACAATGGAAAGTTAACTCATGACCTAATGTCTAGAGAGTATGAGTTAACAATTATTCTCCAAATTTATTACTGTCTTAACTGCATAATGAAACGGACAGAAGAAATAGTTGTGAGGAAACCAGAAGATACGCTAATAGCAGAATGTGGTATCGAGGCTCTCAATGCACTTTATGGAACACATCGACGAGAATGTAATTGACCTCCCGTCGTCAATTGGGCCTCTTTCGTCTCTCTAATCACTTGTAATTAATACAATGTAACACCATGTGATAGATGTAAGACGTCTTCTCTCTGAGGTCTTCAAGGTTTTTGTACATAATTCCCAACACGTTACAACAGGCCAAGTTAAGTAAGTATACCCTTTTAAGTCTATAATAACATTAACTTGTGTGATCTCCAGGCGTTTAAATGATCAAGAACATGCCAATTTCGGAAACCAACTGCAATTTGATGGTGGTGAATGATTAAAAAGTGCTATCTTGCAAAAGTTAAAAGTACAAATTCGATTATAGAGTCTTGAGAGGTTGAAAAATACCAGCGAACCCTTTTGCATCATCTTCATATTATTTGCGTTTTAGTTAGAACACAATTTAAAAAATGCTTACTATTAGAAATAGGGATTTATCCCTTTGGTTAAAATAACTCAGTGATGCGTATGCGCACAAAGAGGATAGAACGGCATTCCTCGTGGATACCTTAAATAACATTTATCTTGACATCACCAGATCAGATGGTTAACGCCACCAGATGGGAAAACAGACTCAGCAACGCATCTACTTATTCCAGATGGGAATGAAAAGTCAATAATCCATAACCTCGTATTAGCAGTACTTCGACTTAGTACTGACCAATGCATGAAATTTCATTTGTTTAGACTTTTGATAATTTTATCTTACAAAGGGAAATATATCAAAGATAAATGCTATATTACGACCTGACAGCATTCCTTAAATTTCGAAACCTCGTAAGTAGCATCAGTGTTTAGGTATTATGCCAAATAGTTGTCAAACCGAAACATTAACCCTCCAGCCAATTTGACCTGCGAATCTAAATATCATTAATAACATCCTACCTCAGCTATGAATAAGTTCCAAAATCAATAACACAGAAGCTGTTTAATTATATTAAGTTAGCGTACCACGTTTGCGTTTTCGAGATTTTGTTTAGTTTCCTCAAGAATGCGCTGTGTTTGAGCGTACTCGGTCCTAATTTCATCATGGCGAGTTTTGAGTCGTTCCAGCTCCTTTTGAGCGGCTTCGATATCACCCTGTGTGCGATGAAGCTGAAGAGTCAGACGCTCATGCTTCTCTTGCTCTTTCGTAATGTCTCTCTTTAAGCCCTCTGTCTCTGCGCTCACTTGTATCAATTCATCCTGTTTCTTCCTCAAAAACGATTAAAACATCATAAAGAAATACAATACTTATCTGCGATAAACTTAAGCCTTAAGTGGGCATTTTTATCATTCATGCAATTGATCGTCTTCCTCCGTAATATTAACTTACTATTTAGTTCCTTGACAGTCGAGTTTGTATGACACCCACATTTAACTATCCATACTTACAGAACGTGTAGTTCTGTTACTTAATGCGTTATCTTCTTTAATTCAATCTCTATGAAAATACCTTTACTATTTAAGTTATTAGCGAGTAAATGCTAAATACCATATTTTGATTCTGGGACTATTTCTATGTTATATCGACACTTTAAACTTCCTTAATTAATAACTAACGAAAGCAAGCAGATTCTAGGAAATTTTATAAAAGTAATGTAATAAGAGTAGCTGATCGTAAAAATATAAGATAAAAGAAAACCCTGTAAATCTGATTTTATGCAAAGTTGATGATTAATAGGTTTTATAAAAGAGCCAATAAATTTTTTCAATGGCATTTTGGGATAATGAAAACATTCAATACTTGCAAAATTATAATATTTCAAAGGAAAGTTATTTTTCAACTTCATTACCCTACAATTAAGCACTTTTTAAGTGTATTTTTAAATTTTCATATTAAAATCCTCCACGTTTATGTACTATCCTATTAAAATTGCTGATTTAGTGACTACATACATCTCTGACGTGATATTATTTATAGACTTGGAACGATTAGCTAAGCTGGTTCTTAGATATATGCATATACAACGTGCTCTCACAAATCGGAGGAAAAATTTTGAAAGAATTCTTATTCAGAAGTTTGCTGATATGGGGGTTTAGGAATTAAAGATCCAATGGTGAGCCAGACTTTCATAATTTTATAGCCTGAACTCGTTATGATAAATATTTAGTTATTGAAAGCTAAACTGAAACAATTTGTCCTCCTGCAAAAGCAAATAACGAAAGAATATATGGCTATTAAGATAAAAATTCTCATATCTATGTATAACAAATAAATTTCAAGTTAATTGTTTTAAAGAAGAAGGCATAGGACAAATAAAATGTTGAGTAATAACCGAAAGACTTTATTATCCTAATTTTTCATATATTAACTGTAACTCCTTGACCCAAGTCAGTGAATACTGAATTTATTTCATCTACTAAGATGGTAGAATAATTTTATGTCGCAAAGATTTAGCATGTTTTTGAGTTGTCCTTATTTTGAAATACCTTTGAAATTTCAATTAAATTACAACAATTAGAAATTTATAACTTACTCGAAATCCTTCATGAGCTCAGCGTAGGCCTCATTTCGGCGTTGAAGTCCAATCAAACTAGTAGTCCAATGAGTCATGAGTTTTTTGCGATCGGCTCTAATATCCAAGACCTGACTTTCCATATTCTTCAAGACGATTTCACCTGAACGAAGTTCCTCTTCTGCAGCAACAACCTGCTCTTTCAGGAATTCAACATCTTCCGTCAGTTGATCAACTGTTCGTTGCATTCGATAAGCAATCATATCTTGATGTAGTTTTTCTTCTTCAGCCTTGTGGAATACGCCTGAAAAGTAGTAAGGAAAACCTTACCTTTGTTAACTCGGTAGTTACTTTCTCTGCAGCTCTTTTCATGATGCTTATATCACTCTTGACTTCCAATTTGGCATTATTCAAATAAAACAGACGAAGAGCAAGATTATCAACTTCCTCCCGCATTTTAAGCATTTTTTTGTGCTCAATATCATATTCCTCCTGGGTCTTCTTGAACTGTTCGCGCAAAGTAACCAACAATTCGTCCATTTCCTCACGTTTCGCTTGACGTTCAATATTTTCCTCATGCTTTTTCTGCAACTGTCCTTGAAATCTTTCAAATAATTAGTGAATAGGAAGTCCAATTACTTTGAGAGTTCCTGCTGAGCATTGTACAATTCAGATCCTAATTCAAGATGGATAGTCTTCGCTCGTTTTAATTCCTCAGACTGATATACAAATCATTCTTAAAATCGTTTTACCTTTTCTCTAAGCTCAGATTCGGCCTTTGATAAATGATCTTTCAGCATTCTTTGCAAAGCATCTTGGAATCTTTTCATCAGGGGCTAAGAACTAATAAATAAATCCTGCAGTTACATGATCCGGATGAAGAACAACAAGCTCAGTCGAATTGTCTTCAGCATTATCAATGAAACTTTCTGACGATATAGAACTTATTTCATCTACTCGTTCATTTATGTCTTCACTAACATTAATGGTTTCATTTTCAAAATTATTTATGTAATTATCAGCCTCATTGCCAAGATCCGCATCTGAAACATTACTTATGCCTTCAAAATTATTTCCTGTATCAGCGCTTATGTCTTCAGACTGGGACATTATCACAATCTAAATAATGCAATCACCAAAATAAACCGTATTTCGACTAAGATAAACGCATTCTGAAGGTTGGAATGTTATATCATTCCCTATTGAGAAATTAAATTTAGTTGATGATTGAATGGTAATTAAAATATTTTACTTTCCTTTAACATTTATATGAACGTTTATTTAGTTTATATTGCCTATTTAGATTGTTTCAGAAAGATTCAGGCGATGTTAATAGACCTCCTGATTTCAATAACTTTTTTAACCACAACTTTTGCAGAATATATCAATTAAGTTATTTCTGTCAAATTCGTTACAATGAATGAGTGGCCTGATTTCTCTTCTCAGACGATTCCAGACATAATCATAATTTAATTGTTTAATATTTATTTATTTTATCAGTAAATGTCAACGAAATCAATGTAAGACGCTATTTTTAATGTTAGAGTAGATCACGCGGCATAAATTGGGTTAAATCAGATATCACGTGATGTTATGATCCTCCATTCAACAGTCATCAGCTGACATAAAATATAATTAGCGATTGATATAATTTACAAAGACCGTTTATTTAACCTCTTTCACTAGATGTTGCTAAGTGTCAATGTTATCACAATGTAATAGTTCAATTAATTTTTTCAGCGTAATTATACGATATAAGAATGTCGAAAAAGAAGATACTTCGAGCTAGAAAATATTCACTCCCCACTAAATATCATTAGATAAATTCTATAGAATGATCAGTAAGATATTATTGCACTCTATTCAAGTAAGCGATAATTTCGCATTTTATATTTTAAATCATTTACCCATTCAAAAATTGTTTGAATCGCTTGATTGGCTGAAGTGCAGCATTAATTTTCATAGTTGAGTGAGCGTGTATTTGTTCATTTTCATCAATATATTTGCTTTTAGACTGATTTCTTCTGTCTGTCAAACTTGGGAAATTTTGAGATAGAGGTAGTTAACTAGCTCTTATCTTACTTATTTTAAACTGCGCAATACTTGAGAGTGAATAAAACATTCATGGAGGTGTGCAATGTTAATAATGTTCTAATGTTCAGCATGAGGCACGCTAACCAATCTTAAGGTATGGAATGATAAGCATATCATTTATGTACTGTCCAAGACGGCACAACATAACCATGCAAATTACTTTTGATCAAATATATCAGTTGTTCAAAAGAATGATCTTTTAAGTCTTTTAAATTTTATTTACTAATATCTGCCATTTTAGGTGTTAATTTTGATAAATAAAGTGTCGCATCATGCTAATTGCTAACTCATTTTGACCGTGTATTGAAAATCAAATTCAGCAAATCCTTCGTATATTACAGTTAAGTATTTTGACCATATCAAAATCGCGTTGTTTTTCAGCCAAGATAATTTAATTTTCATCTACCAAACGCATTTGCTGGCTTGAGTGCTACATAGTTGCCATCCAATCAGACAGTTTAAATCGCCGAATATGCACAATTAGAGTCGGTTGTTTAGATTGCTAGTTAAAACCAGTTGGACACGTGCAAGGTCAGTGAGGATTAGCAACAATTAATGAAGTCAAACCGATCATAACCTTAATTAATGCTAAAACACATCATGTTCGCACTTAACAGAAACGTATTTTAATGCATAATTGATTCAAGCTAATCGGAGTTCCTCTTGTCGATAGTTGACAGTTCGTTTATCACAGATATTTATCTTGATTAAATTGTATTCTTTCTTTTGGTGGAAATATGTATTCCGCTAGAATTAAAACATAACTACACATCTTGTTTCATTAAACACAGTTTTCCTTCAGCTTTCTCATAGTGGAAAACTTTTTTTGGATATATGCGTAATATTGCTTAATCAAACTAGGTTATCATATCCCACTCCGCCAGCCTATCCGCGACGACACGAAATTAGCCTAAAACCGTGCGTTAAGACATATATTATCAGCCACTCAGCCAATCAGGTTGTTCCAAACATTAGATCCGCGCAGTAAGTCCCAAGGTCATATGCAACATTCCATGCACGTAAAACAACCACTCCTAAATTCAATTAATTCCATATCCCAGCGAAACATTAAAATCCAATTCAAAATGTGTATCCCGGACAGAAACATACATATATTAAATATCCTATACAAGTCCACGATTTCGTCCATCACATACGTACGTATGTATAAAAATAATCTTGAGTGTGGTAAAATGCAGAAATAAGAGAGTTTGAGGGAGTAAAGGGGAGAAGTAATGAGCCTAAGCCGTTATAGCAACCTCCTCCTCATCTTCATCAATTTCAGTTTGCATTTCTTCCGCCCCTGCCATCGCTTGTTGTTGCTTGACATCCTCCGCCATGGCAGCAATTTCATAGAGCCGGAGTTGATGCCCCTTTGTTTTAAACAACCAGGCCACCATACTCGGCGTTTTATTAACCATTCTCTCAGCTATCACTTCATAGTCTTCACCCACTTCTGAAATTATTTCTATTACCAATGCTAGTTCATCGTCCGTCCATTTTGGATTCTGTAGAGAAACAAAAAAAATAAAATTGGAACAATTTTATGATATTTAAAGCACTATATAAGAGCCTGCTTACCATGGGAATACTAGGAGGCCGCATACCTTCCATATTTGAAGTCACTTCTGCTTCTAAATCATTGAGATACTATAGAAACGGATTTAGAATTTACTTCTCTAGTGATAATGGATAGCTACTACTATTAAATCAACAAACGAACCGATTCAGTAGGAACATCATCTCCACCAAATGAATCTAGCTCTGTTTCAAGGGGAGAAGACGTTGAAACTAGAGTAGCCAAGTCGTCTTGAGTCGACTCAGCTGACTCTGTACTAGGTGTCGATTCAACTTGGTAGTGAGAATGAGTCTCACTAACTGATGCGAACATGGGAGTGGTATCTGCTGGGGTTAGAACGCTGACTGCGATACGTTTCTTTTTGCTAGGAGAAAAGAGATCGGAATGGGGAAGGAGTTGGAGTTTGCTACGAGTTCCCTTACTAGCAGCAGCAACTTGAGCTGGAGTTTCAGCGATTCCCGTCCGCGGATTAAAACCCCGTTTTCCTCCCCGTTTGTTCGAATATTCCCCTCCATCTAGAAACGAGGATTTCACCTCCTTTCTTGCCGCCTTTGCCATAGCCGCTAAGTCTGCCTCTATACGGGTTTGCTTCTTGGCAGTAAGAGTACGAACAGTAGTTCCAGCCGGAGTACCATTCTTATACACCAGTCTGCCAAGATAATCAATTCGGACAGCGTCGTTGTCTGAATTACTGGGGGACGGGGGTCCAAGTTCATCATCATCGTTATTATCACCAGTAGCGGCAGGCCGATTTGTACGGGACCGAAGGCGTGATGTGGGAACATCTGGCTGAGAATTCGCACTGCTTTTGACCACACTTTCACCACTTTCACTGGCAGTTGTGGTGGTGCTGATTTCACCTCCCTCTTTTACTGCATTCAAGTATTTGGCTATTGCACATTCCACCGGATCGTCGGGATCAAAGAGAGTCTTCAGAAAAAGGACAGAGAAAAATACAATTCTGTTAAAGGGGCTATCATTGCAAGCGGTGCACTTACTGATTTCTCTTTAGGTTGAATTAGAGATGAGAGCGTTATAACATCTTCAATATCTTGAATACGCGCGGAAGAATTAATAAATCCACTGTTATGCAACTCGGCGAATTGCGGAGCGAGAAGGGTCAACTCGTAGAGAGTCCGTTGATTGCGTTTGTTGAGATAATAAAAAAGAACAAGTTCAGTAACTGGACGGTGAGGGAACAAAGCCTTGACTTTGTGAAAATTTTTGCAATAATATTCCATAGCAGCAAAGAAAATGCGACGTTCATTTGAACTCCATTCTAGACGTATTGGAGTGAAGTTTTCCAAATCTTCAATAGCAGAATTAAAATCGAATTTCTTCCATGTCAATAGAGCGAGAGCCTGCTCTTCGGAGTAACTAAAAAATGAAAAAAAATATTATTTTAGTAAATCGGAGTAAAATTCAAGTATGAATATACAATAATACAAACCCATAAGCTTCTGAAGCATGGTTAACGTAATTGTCGATTTTTTGGTCCTCTGAACTTGGTAGGGGCTTCCAATAGAGAACTTCGGTCTGAGAATCCCTGGAACTCCTACATTCCATGGGCGGGATAACAGCTTGATGATTTGGACTAACTTTAATTGTGGCATCTGTAAAGAAAATAAAGCAGGATATATGGGGCTTTTAGATTTGATATATTAGTAACAATTAAAAAATTGGAAAATTAGCAATTAAAATAGCGTGAATTTTAAGTTAAAAATGAAAATAAATAAGAATATTTACTCGAATAACCACTTTGTTCCTTTTCGGATTCATCATCCTCGACTCGACTCCTCGATAGCATCTTTTATTGCACAGAAAGAGACAGAGCACAAAAACAACCCTATTGATCGAAGGCAGATTAATGGGATACCTAATTTGGTTGACTTAAACAAGATCTTTGACATAATACATTAAGTTAAATTATCTAAATAGCATAAATAAAATACAAATTATATTTGCAATTATGAATTATTTAGTGAGTTTCGTGATAATCTAGATAATAAATTTATAGATTCATAATCTATAAACAACCCACTAAACAGTTACGTTTGGCTTCCCTAATTATTTAACCTCCGCTTATAAAAGATAATCCAAAACTATTTAAATTTCTAGATATTTTCATAAGGGAAAGAAGATATTTTCTTATTGCGTAATTATGAGTCTATTATGTTAACTTCCCCTGAAATAATACTTGAACGCTTTAACTCCAGTGTATTTTAAGCGAAATGCCATATACCACTTAAGCATAGGATAGTGATATTAATTTATGCTTGAGACATCTAATAACATTGGATCTGATGTCAAAGATATATGAAATTTAAGTAATGGAAAACAGTTAATACGCTTCTCTCGAAATTTATCATATTTATTTGAGTATTTGTTACAAAAAGTTAGATTATTAGGAATTTGTGTGCAGCTAACACATTCCCCTTTTTTTGTATGCAGTAATAAATGACAAACATTTCAGGTTTGATTAACCTTGCATACAAGTTAATGACGCGTACAGGAAATCAAACGATAATTCAGCAAATCCAATGGTTTCTGTTATAGCCAGCAGATGTCTATCAATGCCTGGCGATTAGAAATGATCGACTGGCGATAAGATCTTCACTACGGTGCCCACAGGTAGTCCCGCTGTGTGTTTGCACGTAGATACCCAAACAGATGTCGGTCATCACGCGGAGACACCGACAACGAGACATGACTGACGTCTAACAAAGACATGTTTGTATATAAACCTAATTTACTAATTAATAAACGGGGATGGCTTGTCCGCCACCTCCGAACTGACCTGGCGACACGAGTAATTCGATTTGTTCCATCTGTTCGATCGACGTGATCTCGATAGATCTTTCACGTTATTACAATAGACAAGAACGCCAAATCTTATTAAATATGAATAGGCAATTTATTTACACAATGTCTTTCATATAAATTACAACCCCTACTTAGTTTAGAGGGGGTTTGGGGGCCGTCTGGGGATGAGCACATCAAGGGCAGACTTTGTCAACTTCTTCGATCTCTGTTTGACAATCAGCGCATCACTGGGTAGATTTCCTTTGCCCTCCTCTTGCATCTTCTCGATTGGCTTCAACTTATTCGCTTTTTCCATCTTCACTCGCATAAGATTGGAGACTTCGAACATCTTTCGATTGAATCTGGTCACTTGTTTTCTCTTCTCAATCTTTCCTGCCTTTGAACGACCCTTCTTCTTGTTGCGATTAACCTTGGGCATAGGAACTGCAGGAATATCACCCATCTAAACACACAAAGAAGGAGAAAGTAAAAAATTGTAAAGAGGAGCGTGGTCGAGTAAATAAACTTACCAGAGCAGCCTTTTTCTTTTCCCATTCATCCACGATATCTTCCCGTCTAACCTTATTCAACATTGAGTCCACGGAAATCATCGTGTATGGAATCTAGAAAAATGAACGAAAAGATTACTTGCAGCTCTTCCCAGATATATCGGTCACCCTATTATTTCTCACCATACAGGACAATGGGGCATGCTAACTGGAATCAAATACGGTGCTGTTATAAGGCTACTAATATCTGGTCAATTTCCCATAAAGTTTAAGTTATCGGGATAGGTATCGAAAGGAGAATGACAAACGCTCGATAACAATTCAACATCAGCTAACAATGACAAAAAGATAGAAATAAGTATAGCACGAAGTCTGTACATCTCCACTTGTAAATTTTTAGATTTAAAAATAACTATCCTAACATATTTGTCTGATGCAGATGAAAATCTGCTAATAAAAAAATAAAAGCTAAATACTCGAAAAAGCAAGTGATGGGATTACAGAGCCTGTTCCATTAGATAAGATGAAAACCAGAATGGTTGAGCTGATGACAATGAAGGCTTGAAGTATTAAAAAAGGATACCTAAGTACGCTTCTACAAGTTAAATTTTCAATTATAGGTGGATTAAAATAAAATTTAATGTATCTGATAAGCATATTCAGAGTCTTAGAGAAAGTTCTGTAGGCCAAAAATGTCAAAAAGATAATAAAATACCTACACGTAATTCCATTCTTGAGCTGAATAATGAAATAAAATCAATACAAGGCTATGTTGTCGCTGATATAATAGTAAGTAGTCAATTAAAAAATATGAGCTATCCACTGAGGTACACTATACCTATAGACTAATCAAGATCCCATCATTTGCCTGCCACTCCGCAGCTGATTAAAATAAACTAATCACGATTTATTCCAACCACTTGAAGTATGACGATGAGCTCTGTTATGACAAACACACTAAAACTACAGCAATACATACCTTATCCAGAAGACGCCTAACTTCGCGCTCCTGACGATAACGCGTGGAGGCGAAGGGATTTTCTTCCAAAGCATCGAAGTTTGGTTCACCAGCTCCAGGACAGAGGAGGGAGGAAAAACCACCGGATGTTCCCACCCCCAAGACATCTTCAAAGGGAGCGAAAGCGACGCAGTGGACTGGTCGAAGTAAATTGTGAGTGAGGTAGGCCTTGCGGAAAACGCGTTTGTGCACACCTGGTGCAATGTCTGAGAGGTCCTTGACTGTTGATTCACCCAATGAGAAGGGGTCCTTGAGAATCTAAAATAACGAATAGATATTTGTTAAAAGTGATGATGTGGTCAATAATGCTATGCCATCATGATATAAAAAAAATATTTAAATTAATTATCATAAGTTTCCCAAATAAGGCAAGTGTTTGCAACGCCTAACTTGGGTACAGGGAAAGTACCTAGGAGTAACTCTTATGAGAAATCCATATGCTGCCGTGACTTCTATTGAGCAGAAGTGAGCTGCGGTCGACTATCAATATCACCGACTATGCGCCAATTAGCATCGAAAATGTAACCTCTTACTTGACAGATGTGCACGTTGACTACCTCTTTATCGATACAAATAACAATAATCAACACAGATTTCTTACCTCTTGCAAAGAGGAATATTACTGTTACCGAACCATTCAACTATGAAGTACGAAAAACCATTTCATCTTCCGAAGCGCGCAGTTCGTGGAATATATTAAAGAAAATGAATTCTTTTTCGAAAACAATCATTTTAAGGTAATTGTAAACCTATTAGATAAGCTTCCTAAAAACTATTCAAATTGATTGATATTACGGCGGATTTTAAGAGATTATCAACTCACATTGAAAAAGGTAATACAATTAACCCATGACGGCTTGTATGTGCTTTTGGCCAAATCTGCTGTCAGAGGTAATTAGTGTACAACCAATAATGTGGGTAGCAAACCAAACTGATCTATTCCGGTTGATAAGAGGGACTATAAAATGAAGTTCCTCATACCTTCTCCTACACAAGTCAAATTGATTGATAAGATTTAAAAGATCAGTGGATGGACTACATCCGAATGTGCTCTCATATAAGTTTTAGTGGCGTTACATTTGTGCTTCAAGCATATAAGCACAAACGATCCATAATAACTGGGCGTTTATAAATATCCATTACTACATATTCCAATTGCTTATATTGGTGTATAAAACAAACTTTAAATTAATAACGAACCTGAACAGTTGTTGATGATCCCAATGCCAAGAGACCAGTTTGACTGTAGCTCATAGTAATAGCGGGTGTAGGAAGAGTAATATTCGAAAGACACTCCTGAGTCGATCTTAAATCCCAAATCTTTAGATATCTATCCAGTCCACATGTTGCCAAATATCTACAAAGAATAGGGGACTCACCATTTGATATCATTAGTAACAAAACTGCACCGAATGAGCAAGTTTCCACTTACTGTCCAGTTCGATCAACGCTAATAGACCTAACACCAGAATTATGGCACAACATCTTGATAACGGGGGTTTTTTCTGTTGGTATCCACATAGATACACAACCAGTGGTATGACCAGTCAGAATAGTCGCATTGGAGGGATTTTGACAGACCACACTCAATGAACCACGATGAGTAGGATAGGAAGCAACGATTTCACCGACAGAAGCGTCCAAGTAGTACATGAAACCGTTATCTGCCATTGCAATCAGCAAGAAATGGTAAGGCAAGAATTCAAGTCGTCGAATTCCAGCAAGGCGCTTGAGGCAATGGATTTCAACACCTTGATTATCATATACGTAGGTATAGTTTTTTTGAGCAACGGCAACCATAGTTTCCTGATGAAGAAATCTTGAAAAATGTGAAACTACATAAGACCAAACTTACTTAACATCACGGCATTCTTCATTGACATTTATTTCAAAAAGAAGCTTCTTTGAAAGCCAATCAAACGCAGCAGTATGCCCTCGTTTGCCACAAAGAGCAAGAAACCTGCCGTTTCGTGAGTAGTCAATATTGTAGGGTCCAAACTTAGACTTAAGGTCGAATTGCTAAAAGATAGACGAAAATTAAAAACGTTACCTTAGAAATCGAACCCAAATCGACATTCTTGCGAATAAGGTCTTGAGTGACTACTTCATCTTCATACTCTTTTTCTATATAACTATTAGTGTTAAAATATAAGTAATAAGTACTTACCCTGCTCTCTCTGGATTTAGAGATACTAATTTCGAAGCTTGACTGGCAGCAAATTTTGACTTCTTAAATTGCTGACTAACTTTTTTCCTGTGAAAACGAGTTGGAAGTCCAGTCTATAAAAGTCAAAATTGAAAATAACCAACTTGCCGTATCCATATCGTGCAAAACAACTGCTGTACCTCAATAATGAGGGGAATCCAAAGCTATTTAAAACAAAATTTCGGTGAAAACTAAAATTTCAGAAGCTATCTTTAATGTGGAAGTATTTTATTTTATTTTTAGAAAGAAGTTGTAACCATCGGTTATTAAATACACAGGAACAGTTTCATCATTTCCCCTGATCAATTACCCATTCATCCTAAATTTTAATACATAAATGTTTACATTTTAAATAAAATACAGTAAAATTTATTTACTTTCGGGAAGTCAAGTTGGGCTATTTCGTCCAAGAAAAACTATGCATCACCGGCAATAATGTAGTTTCACCTAGTACATTCTGATCACATAAATTTCATTTTCAAGTTATCCGGAAGCAAATCGCTTGGTATTATATGAAAAGAAGTTTATGTATTTTGCATTAATGTAGTTATTTTTGGATAGGGCTCCGACAAGCAAAGTTTAAACCAACAAGTTCGATGTTTTATTTCGGGCAAAGCCGCTCCAGCACACGGTCTCTAAGTGATTTAATATCCTTATTATAGTGCAGACATCGCTCCTGACAGCTTTGCTGTTAATTTGGAAGAAAATTTCATCGATTCGGAGGCATTTTGACATTCAAATATCTGCCATATGTAATGGCTTGCATTAATGTATTCACCATTTCTGTTCTCTTTATCCGTGTCTGAGTCAAATAGCAATATCCATTGGACAGAATCAAGTATTGCTTTGAAAACTTAACTATAATTTAGAGGTCATTTTTTCAATTACTTACTATAAAACGACATGAAAAAATAGTTCCAGGGAGAACTTTAAAGAAAAAAATTTGTTTCAGGCCATATAGCAAATGCATTTTTAAATGCACTTTAAAAAGGAAAGTCTTGGATGGAGTTCATACTAACATATATTCCGATTCAAACACCGAGTATTTAATATTTGAACTGGGTTAATTTTACAACTGTCACTTTAAATCTTAATACCGCGAGTTTAAAGTTATTATAGCTAGTAGATGTCTATCAATGCCTGGCGATTAGAAATGATCGACTGGCGATAAGATCTTCACTACGGTGCCCACAGGTAGTCCCGCTGTGTGTTTGCACGTAGATACCCAAACAGATGTCGGTCATCACGCGGAGACACCGACAACGAGACATGACTGACGTCTAACAAAGACATGTTTGTATATAAACCTAATTTACTAATTAATAAACGGGGATGGCTTGTCCGCCACCTCCGAACTGACCTGGCGACACGAGTAATTCGACTTGATCCATCTGTTCGATCGATGTGGCTCCGCTAGATCCTCCACGTTATTACAAAAGTGGAAACGTTTGACAAAGCCGCTTGCTGTTGTAGATGTTAACATTTTAAAGAATATGGATATATTTTTTCTCTTTGCTAGCATGATAGACAACCTATTCTGATTTCGGTAGATATTTCCCGATCAACACAAATATATTACATTGTTTTTTTTTCATGGATTTAAGAAAGCCGAATTTTATGCCGTATAAATCGCATATCTATTGGAAAATACGACTTCCGACATTAAATTTGTTGTGGATTCTGAATGATGATAGGCCTTAATGTTTTTGATTTTGATTAATTTGACCATGCCTCTGAATAAATATGTCAGTAAATATAAATCTCCAAATTTTAGGAATTTTTTTTCGCCATCGAAAATAAATGCCATGCCAGGATGCTTACTGAAAAGTATTTTTGTTCGTTAATTCCAATTTAAGGATTTATATGTCGGTACCGGCAGAAGATTCATCTTCAAAATAGCATATATTGTGAAAGACGATTAAAGATTTGCTGAAATGTTGCAGGAGAAACAAAATATTTCATGCAATTTAGTATTTATAAATTTGTTGAATGTAATTTCTTTGTTGATTTTTCTGATTAAGAGAATTAACTAAAAATAAACTTTTCTCCTCATATCTAAAGAGAAATTAAAAATATTAAATGAAAATTATCCTAGCCAATTTTTGAGTTTTTCAAAAGAATGTTTTTATGTTTGTAAGTGGTCCGATAAAACAAAGCCCGTCACTCAGTGTCTATGTTTATGTTTATGTGGCAAGTTGTTTTTAAGTGGCCACTCATTTTTAGCAAGATGTGGGCCTGACAGATATTGATCATGCGGTGTTTTGACCTCTGGATATTAATGATATGGTTAGCACTTGTTTTCTTGTATAATGCCCTTGTTTGATTAATAGACATCTCTCTTAATCCTCTCTATCTAGTCTGAGCCAATAATAGTCCAGTGACATCCAGTGGACATTGCTGCAGCATTAAAGAGTCGTACTTTACAAAAGTAGGCAAGTGAGCAGTTACAAAAACTTAGATGATTATGATTAAAAGCTATCTTAAATTAATTTTAGATATGTGTTTCTGGCAGAATACTGCTTAACGCGCAGAAATTGCATAAGTATTTCATAATCATTGTTGTTAGGTATGAGCTGGATTGCATACAAAATAAGATGTAGTATTTAACCGATTAAGTTTGCTTAGGTACATAGAAACGTAAAAATATATTTTAGCTGCCATACAAAAGTTAATCAGGTACTCACACAAATCTAGCTCTGTATGAATAATTTTTGAGCTACAAATTAGTAATAATCGGTATCACTTTGCAAATGTGAATAATTCCACAATGTTGATAAGGATGTAAAAAATTGCAACATTTCCGAAGCATCAAGTTGACAGTCTTAAAGGAATGGTTAATTAATCAAAGCCATTTGGAAGGCGAAACCATTTAATGAACTAGATAACTGACCCAAAGCTTCCCGAGCAAACAAATTTTCTCATAATAAAACTTTCCCACGTTTTTCTTTCCTTAGTATTTGCAATACTTCTGAGAGTTATTCACTTAATCTCTTTGAAACTGTTCTTTTGAAATAAGACGAAATTCTCAAAGTGCGCTTATCTGAATAACATTACAGTACAATCTCAGTTGCGTTCTCAGAAAACTGCCAGTACATGGCATTTTCTCATCCTAATAGGAATTCCGAGAATTAGTTTTATTATTGGCTTATAATCAAACGACTGATGATAAGAGCAGCCTGATAAGAATAATTTCAATTTAAAATTTAATGTAAGGAATTACTTTTTATACATATTTGGCAGTTTTATCAATGGTAAATTAAAATCCCATTGGAAACCTACATAATGTGAAAACCCATCACATGCATTTGGCATAAAATTTATTAAAAACATGTATGTAATAAATTACAAACCTTACCATTTATTAACTTTGTAATTAAATATTATGGGATTTATGCATACAAATAAAACAGCAACTTTAGCTTAATAACCTTGGTATCTAATAGCAACGTTATCTGATGACTTTTAACCTGTTTGCCCATATTTCATTTCGCCTCGAATGGGATGAAAAGTAAAGACAGGGTAAACGGTCATGGTTTGGGCATTTTTGAAGGCCTAACATGCATAATAAAAGGTAAAATATTTTAAATATGTTTTCGTAAATCATATATTGTTTTATTATTAAAATTACACTTTAATCTGATTCTATCTTTGTCTAATTATGTGTTTATTTTGGTAAAAACAGGTTTTTCTGGAGGTTAAAATTTTTTGCACAATTTTTTACCTTGTCGATATCACATGCATTTTCTTAATCAATTTCACCATTTCATTAAAAACGGTCAACTTAATCTCATATTCTTTCACTCGAATAGATCGATTTTATTTTGCTATAAGTAATGGAATTCCATCGTCCTCTTCGAGCGTTCATGTATTCTCAATTGATGATATTCTAATTTATGAAAAGTAAGTGTTTCTTATATCTTATATATTTAACCTCAAATTAGATTTTATGATGATTTTGGACCTTTTAATCTTGCTCAATTATACCGATATTGCCGAAAGGTGAATAAGAAATTGAAAGCATCTTCTCTTTCAAATTATAAAATTGTCCATTATACCTCCTCTGACATACTCAAACGCACCAATGCTGCCTTTCTTGTTGGATGTTATCAGATAATTTACCTCAATCGAACAACAGAAGAAGCATACAAAAATCTCCTCATAGACAAGTTTCGGACTTTTATTCCTTTTCGGTAAATATTTACGTGCTTTTACCTTTGTATTACATACTTTTAAATTTTACCATCTTCAATCAATTAATCCCTAATCAACTGAATCCTAGTTTGTCCTTTTTTTCGCTAGATAACCTAGATCTACTCCTAACTCCCATTGGTTATGTTGTCAGAAATCTAATTAGTAAGCGCACTCAAGACACATGTGCCATATGGGAGTTATTGCATCAAATTGACTTTGATTTCTCATTGAGCCAAAAGATATTCCCCTTTCTCCATTCTGGATTGTGGAGGTTTAAAATGGGTCGTCGACAGAATTTTTAGACCTTAAAATTTATAAATAAACGAATATACCCTTTTTATCTCTTGAAGAAGACATTAAGATTGCTGTATTTTTTATTAAGATGATTTTGAATTTGAGAAGGCTGTGTTAAATCGTCAATAAAATGCATCAAAAAAGAAAATCGATATTTTGAAGTTGAGGTATGTTTACAGAGTTTTCTTTTTTTGTTTGAGAAAATGTCATTCTGTTTTTTCTAATAGTTTGATTAAATTTGACGTTATTTTTGAATTATCATTTATAACCTTTGAGCCAGCATATCTTCTCTAACCTTTTGGTTAGTTTTTAATGTTATGTCATGTTTAATCAAAGTACGGTAATCTTGCGTTAATGTCGTCCTTTATTACATTCATTAGAAAGTTGAAAGTTAAAGTCAAATTCAGTTAGTTTAATAATCCAGTTTTAAAAGAGAATTTGGGTTAAATTCTTGCCTGGTTTTTTCTAAGAGCGTTGGTCTTCTTAGATCAAGTTTTTCGTTGCACTATTCTTCTTTTATTCACGCAATCAGTAAATTAATTCCAAGCAAGGTCCATTTTTGTTATTAAAAATTGTGGTATTTGTAATATTTTTTCTTTCTTTGAGAAAATTTCAATATGGATTCCATGTCCTCTAATGAATTAATCAATTTCCATTCCCAAGTGTTGTCGCTTTTGAAATATGAAAATTGCAGCCTTTCGACCGATTTAGATATACACGCTTATTGAATTCAATTTAATTGAATAAAGGCAAGTCTTGAATAGGGGAATTATAATCAAAGTTTAATCCGTTTGATTTTAAGAATTTTCCTAAAAGTTCCGCTTCTCTTAATTTATATTTCTTATTTCCACTGCAGATGAAGTACTTCCTCAGTAAGGACCACTTCGTTAAAGTAAATGTAAATGCGGGTGCATGAGGATAATTAATAAAAAAAAATACTACAGTTGATCTCATTTTTCCTTCTAAGGTTGTGCAATCATCAAGTATTCTCTCTTATAAAGTTATTACTTGACATAATTTCCATATCTGATAACTCTTATTTGGAAGTTCTCATTGGGAAATTTCTTCACTGGTAATCGGTTGGTCTTCATTCAAATCCTCAATTATTAATGGGTTACCTACTCATGCCAGCTGTCACTTATTCAATTGTTTATTTAAACATAATAAAATAACATCCAAATGCGTATATAGCATGGCAATAAAACTCCACAAAGTCCGAGGTCGTGAAACTTATTAATCGGCTCCCTTTCGATTGACAATATGACCAGCTGAACGGAAAAAATGGGTTAACAAAGGGATAGCAGGATATAAGTTTCTCTCTATTGAGGCTCCTAGATGATGTTCCTTCACTCAAAATATAGATATTTTTCTCCAATGGGATTAGGATTTGTTTAATTTAACACTCATTTTGGAGATATTTTGAGGGGGTTAGATTAGTGCACTTAGAGAAAATATTTAATAACGCTGCGAGGGAAAATTTTCGTTTGAGAAACATTCTTCCTTTTAGAGAGTATTTTAAATGAAAAAAAGATGACTAAGCCTTATTATGAGATTGGAACCCTTTGCATAATAAGGTAAAGTATTGTAGCAATGCAAATTCTAATATTTTTCCAGGGAGCAAAAAAATGTGAAGAGAGATGAAAATGCAAAAGAACCCCCATGAAGTGTCAGTTCTAATTTCATGGTTCATTTAAATATACATTTTGTGATTGACAATTGGTCTAAATAAATTTGAATTAAATGTACAAGATTTCAGTTTATTTTGCCATTTTAGTATATTGAAACAGGGAAAGGGGTATTTATTGAGAAATAATATACAATTTAAGGCTTTTAAATTATTCGACATTCTTCTTTAATAATTGTGACACTGATTAATCGAGTTTAGCGAAAAACCTATAAAAATACTGAAATTGAGGAAATATTTATTTCTTCGAACGCTTTTAGTAATTAATTTGGGTTATTGAATCAGAAAAAATGATCAGTTAATGCACATAGCAAGGAAATGAGTTGTCACAGGAGATCTACAGCTTTTAAAATTTATAAATACTTACTGAAGAGAGGAGAGAATGAAAGTAAAGACTTCAGATTTTGATGTGGGTTATCTTGACCCTAAGAACTTTTAGCTTGAGGCTTTTGAGGTTTTACATCGTATATCAACATCTGATTCTTTTATTTTCAGGCATTTGTTTTTTTTCTACTTACGGGCAATTTTGAATTGGTTATGTCGCAAATGTGAGATTAGGAAACTACAAACCAGTACAGAAAATGTACTCAAGAAAACTGACATTCATTGAAATATTCACCTAATAAATTCCAAAAAATGTTGAGGACCAAACTACTTCAATGCTATTTTGAAGATTTTATCACGTTCTAATTCTAATGTGAGTCGGAAGATCATGCTTCTTTACCATAAACTTGAAATATTTCAGCCATTTACTGGAGTCCACACATGATCAAGGAACACTCACAGCTGGTTTCTAAAGCACATTTTCGCGAATACAAACTTATTTCTCTATTTTCTAGTCCAATTTTACGAAACCATGCTTTTTTCATCCCACTTCTACTTGTCTTCTACTTTTAAATAATAAATGGGCTACATGACTCAGCAGTGAACTTTCCCTATTTAGTAGCAGGTTAAAATCCCAACGAAAAAAGACAAGTCTAACTTTCCGGAGATATGCAGTTTTGCATAATACGAAGCAATTTTCCTTTATTAAATTATTTCATTGTAAATTAAGCAAAGAAGAATTTGAATATTGCAAAGAGGCAGCTAGTAATAACATAAATACTAGATGATTGAAAAGCGATACCCATAAATATATCTTGGCGTCTAAATATTCGGGTCACTATAAGGTTCGAAAACTAATTGTTCGAGTGCTAAGTTGATAAACTGGGCCATTGCAAAGTACATGCTCAAACCGTCAAGAATAGTGGTACAAAACCTAAATGCACAAGTTCCGCAATGAAATCTCGAGTGGTCTAATTGTCTGCAGGCTAGTGTGTCATCACAATTCAAATTTAGAACTAAGCCTAGTGGTATTTATGCTCCCTTTTATGAAAAACTGATAAACAATGCAATTATTTTAATTTTTAAACTACAGTGTAAGCATTCAAACAGATACCGCCACATATTTATGCATTGGTCTGCTGTATAACTGCATTTCCAAAGGGAATCAAAACTCCTTTTTCAAGATTTAACTGCCACACTGTCTAGGCTCTTCTTGAATCGAAATTGACGCGCATGACATTCGCAATAACAATAGAGGCATTGAATTTACGTGAATAATGAAGAAAAAATTCTTACTCTGAGTTAGCACTTATCAACACAGTCCAGAGTTTCTGTGGTGGAGGATTTCGTATTTGGTCATCTTTATATTGACAAGTTTCAATAAACCATCTATGGATTTCAATATATAGCATATTACATAATAACCTGCTTACTTTTATCACTTAGTGAGAAAATGAACCATTGAAGTAGCTGATGTGAATGTTTAGTTCAGTTTAATAGATACTGACGTCATGATAATGAAATTTGTAACTCGCAATGTTCACGGTAAAAGGTATTTATGTAATACATTTTCCAGTATAACGCTAATTATAAAGATTATCTCCAAGACCGTTCAAAATTAATTTTTTATGTGTTTATTTCAGAGACGCTAGCTCAGGACCCTCCTATTACGATCTCAATATGCCGGATTGTCTCCGAGCAGTGCAGAAGGTATTTTACGCGTTTTACAAAAATTAATGACCTTCAAAGTGTTTTGTCTCCCTAATCCTACTATGTACTCATTGAAACAATGAAAACTAATTGTGCAACTGGTTGAAAAAGTAGTTGATGCATTGCTTTAGGGTCTCAATATTAGGAAGATAATGAAGATGTTCAGTAAAATTGGTGAATATGTACTGAATTTTAGTTTGTATTTTCGGAAAGTTCTTGCCATTTGCGAATTCAACTCGAATGTACATCCTGTCAAAAGTGAAAATTGACGATTATTGTTTTAAATGTAAAGGATGAGGTTCACATTCCGATAAAGGCGTCTTTGACTTTTGCAAAGCTGATACACCTATAATTTGGCACTTTTTTATGCTTGTTGAAGGTTGATCTCTTTGCTTTGCTGCATCTGCAACAAAAATCCACAGACGATAGACTATCACAGCAGTTATTGTTAGTATGGAGAATGACATAATTTTTGGTGGTTTGGCCATCTTTTTAAGCATTAAGAAACTCATTTAATTGACGTTTATTTAATTCTATAGAACAGTGATCTCACCAATAATATAGGAGCATTACTTTTCTTTCTGTGTGTGCTTGCATGGAACTGGCACTTTTCTTGCAAGACTTTCCTTGAGAGTTAGCTTCACGGTTTGAAAAATGGAATTTACAATGATACACCAATAAAATTGAAGACTTAATTGACACTTTTTTAAAATTTAACGCAATTATGACATAGATAGTTTAAAAGAGGTGTCAATGTAAAAGAATTATTGGTTTATCGTAGGTGCTCTAAAACGAAGTCCTCTTTGTTGATACTTGATCGTGGGACTTTGCTGAGCAAGGCATTCGCAACTATAAGAAATGTAATGCGAGATTACAAATTATTACTCATTTCCCACCGTATCAGAATAAACTTTAAACAGATTGTAAGTTTTATTTTAAATGCGTACTAGTAATAACCCACGATTTAATTGCCACAGAAAATCACTGTAAATAATTAAGTGTTTAAATACTATACCAGAAAACACTTCCCTTTTTTAAGGTTATATCAGTGTCCGTATTTAGTTCTTAATTAATTATTATTCAAATTGGCGAAATTTTGTAAATAATACTTATTTACGTTTGTTTAAAATGATAATTTACTAAATTTTCACATCAAAATGGAAAGTGATACTTAAACCTGGTTAGGGAAATTGAACGAATTAAAAAGAGACTAAAAGATAATTATGAAGAAGTAATATGTATTTATTTGGGAACGAAGTATTTTATTACTAAATTTTTAATATTTTTATTGCAGAAAAGGATCAGAAATCGGGTGACGATAGAATAGTTGAATAGAGGGCAACAGAGAAGGGAATCGAGTTGAAGGTCAGAATAAAGTCAGTATGTCCAAAGAGTATTACTTCATTTGGTCTTTGGATTCTCGTCGTACACAATTCACAAGTTTATGCCTTAATAATCAAATTTCATGATCTGCCTCTGGGTCGCTTAATATGTTTATGACCATAATGATCAGAGCTTATTATTTGGTTGTAAAGTGGTATGGTTATAAATACCACTTTTTTTCTAACGGTCATGATAGTAAAGAGATAGTTGTCGGCACTACATTGAAATAGCAAGGTTCACTACGGTTCTCTTATGGTAAACCCGTAAATATTAACAACATTTAATGTTGTAATATTGAAAAACTACTGACAACTACCAGAAATATCTTAAAAGCCCATTAAGCTGTTATTAATCGCAGAGGGAATAAACTTTTAAGGCACCTCATTAAATTTAAATTCAGTTAATTTGCTTAAAGAAATTATCTTGAAAAATTCAGTAATAAGACAATTAAAAATTCTCAAATTCCCAAAATTACAAGCTCTTGCTTTTTGTTTTTTAGGACAAAATAATACGATCTTGAGAATACATTGTTTCCCTCTCCGATAGCCGGTTCTACAGAAGCAAACTATTTAAATCTTGATGTTAATAATTGCCACTAAGTTAAAACTAAATTACACCTAGTAACAGCTAGCTGTTCTCGGTTATGGGAAGTTGCAAGTGTATTAAAATGACATGAGTAATCGTTCAGTTTATTCAATTAGTCAATAAGCTCTTATAATCTCAGGAAACTAGAGATTAATTCCTGAAATTTGACCTTTGGAGCATTAAGACATGAAGCAGTGAGCCTTGTTCATGAAAAAAAAGCATGAACACTGACTGTAATTGAAGTAAGACACTTAATGCTCTCCTCTATTTATCTACTTCTACTCGGCTACCTTCTTTTGAACATTAAAAGACTAGACAATGAGTTAATAATCTCGGGATAACTTTGTGAATCGGGAATTCAGACAAAACGAAATTATTTCATTTTTTTACTTTATCCCTTTTCATCCCATACTTTTACAGTTCAGTTTTCAAGCTCATCTTTAATTAAAAATTGTATGATAATAGTAATAAATGAGTGTAAAAGGATTTAATTCGCAAAATTTATTTTTAATATTATATTATTAAGCAGTTTTATCTTATTGACTTTCATTTATCCAGGAAATCTGATTTGCTGTTACAGGAGTAAATGAACATTACTCTTGTACCAGTTTCTTTTGTACTAAGTAGTATTAAAACTTTTTTTCTTCCAAAAATCGTCACGGAACATTTTTGAAAGAATATTGTCAACTGACAATGACGTGCAAATTACATCTAAAAGTAAAAAAAGCCTGACAAAAATAGATTTTTTTTTCTATCACAACACAGCCATTTTTCCTTTTGTTGGAAAAGCGGGACGCATCCTATTGTCTTTTGCTTTTCAGGCTGTTCGGTTGGGATTTCTAGATTTCGATAATTTTGATCTCGAGGACTATGAGTACAATGAGGTGGGTCTGGGTTTTTTTGCCTGAATCATGAAGTCATTTTGGTGAAAAAGGATTACAAATCGCTCTTATATGTATCTTTACAGAAAGTTGAAAACGGTGACTTGAGTTGGATTGTGCCGAACAAATTCATCGCTTTCTCTGGCCCCCATGCTAGAACCATGATGGATAACGGTACGACAGAATCCCCTGATCCTAAAAATGCTACTCATTGAGCATATAAGTAGTATGCGTTCTCTTTTAGGTTATCCAATGCACGCACCAGAGTTCTATCTCCCTTACTTCAAGAAGAACAATGTTACTAATGTGATTCGATTGAACCAGAAGATGTATGATTCATCAAAGTTCACTCGAGCTGGAATCTCCCATCATGATCTCATCTTCCCCGACGGATCAGTTCCATCCAAATTGATCACTCGGCAATTTCTGGAAATCTGTGAAAGTGCTCCAGGGGTGATTGCGGTTCACTGTAAAGGTAAGGAAGAGGGTTCTTTTCTGAAGTTGAAGTTCTGTTGACAATTTAAAAGTGGTTGAATTTGATAAAAAATTAAGTTTCCGTGAAAAGGTATGGTGCACTTGGTAAAAAAACACTATTTCGGTATCATCAAAATGAAGAAATACGTATTTGTTACAGGGAAAATATTTGTCCAAAAAAATACATTGTAAGATAATCGATAAATATTTGCGATAGATGTAACTTTAATATGTTGCTATTGGCGCGGTCAGATCCAAAAATAATTTATATATTTACATATATTTAAATAATCACATCGACATGTGAACGGGGTTTTAGGTGATGGAATCGGCAGAATTTTGGAAATTGTTCTTGCGTTTTCCAGACTCAAACCCTCTCTCAACCCAAAATAGTAAAGATACTTAATCGACCATATTTGCATTATTCTTTAGTAGAAAATTGACATACATCTAGTAATTAAGAAAGTAAACGTAGCAATAGAGAATTTCTTTATCATTTCTTTTGTCTGATCTCCATTTATTTAAACACAAATTTCCAAATGCTCTGTAAAGAATAGATGACATATATTATGTGTTATAGTTTAACAATCCAGTCATATGATTCTATGCAGTTCCCAGTGTATCCTTTCTTATGTGATTCAGTAGAATTGAACAAGTTCTATAGAATATTTGTTATATGAGTGCAAGACCCAACTTCTGGTATAACAGTCTATTCAACAGTACACCGATAGTACAGCGGTTAAATTGCTCTTGTGCAAAACTGTGGTGGCGGGTTTGATGCCCACTAGTACGCACACAGGAAGGGGAATGGTCAATCACACTGATTCGAGCTTCTCACTGGAGAGGCTTCATGATGCTTCTTCTTGACTCAAGACTAATGTTGGAAATTGCTTACTTTAGTGAGGTTTACAGTTAATCACAGCCTTACAAATTAATCAGCTGAAGTTATTACATTTACGTATTTCCAGCCAAGCAGGTCTAACTTTTCTGCGTCAAGGTCTTTGTATTTTACAAATCTTTTTCTCCAACAGGTATATTTTTAAAGACAAAAAAAGTTATTGCTAGTGATTCAAATAAGTCACTCTTAATTACACAGATCTATTCATTATTGTCTCAATATTAACTGTTTTGACACCAAATACAATATTTCAATTTTAATAATCAGATCCACTAGAACACCACTTTTTGCGTCAATGCATAAAGCTAATGTTTTCTGAATAGCTTATCAAAATATTCATCACAACGTCGATCTCCCAAAATCCTCTTCCTATGGGAAGTATCTCGGATCTCCCTCAGTTAATTTTCCCAGTGTGGGTGGAAATCAGAATCAATGTATTTGAGTTTCCAATAAGTTATTTTCATCGCACAAATCGGTAAATATGTACTATGCATGTCAACTGAACAAAACTTAGTACCGAGGATATGAATTGGACAGAGGAATGCAAAGAGATCTTCAGTGAAAGGTGAAAATTAAATATTTGAAGAAATTGGTTTGGGATAGTATTGATTGAAGCCTAGCAATGGAAAAGGGGTATTCAAATATGGGGTGTTGAACTTATAACCCATTCCAATTCATTTTTTAGCAATTGTAATCTAAATAGTTATCACTTATTCCGTCTTCTAATGTAAGATCTTCAAAAAGAGGACTGGACAAATTTTTGAACTTTTCAGCTCATTTGGTATGGAGGGATTTACATTCGTCCAACAGAAACACCCATATTTAATCATTGATAAATACTTATCTAAACGATTAATTTCAGTTTTAATCTTAGTATCGAAGTCTTAGACTCACTTTTTGTTGGGATTATCCCAAACTTGGCGTTTAACAAGACGATTAGAATCAACGCGTTAGTGTAGTTAATTTGGTTCCGTGAAGCCAAATTTAATAGTATTGTAGCGGGCCACCAGGGATTGACAGGTTCACCGATTTGTAGGTGAAATTGCCAACAGTAAATGAAAGAAAAGGAACGCCGAGGAATGCGTAGGCCAGGTTATATTGAAGTAAGCTCAGTACAGAGTCTCGAGGAAAAATAGGGAACTGGAGGGTTGAACGACGAGAGATGAGCCTGGCGAGCTGGGGTCCACCCTGTTCGTATGTGTGTTTCATGGGAGGCCATTTATAGTCGACACTCTGGGTGTTGACTAAGCAGTGTCTGCCGAGGTATGTTTACCTTTTCCGGGTCGATGAGAGATAGGCCAGCTGAGAAAACATGATGTTTGTTTAGGGAGTGCTCGGGTCACAGGAATGGTTAAAGGTTTACAGAGATAACTTGTGAGGACATATAATTAAATTTGGTGATAATTAGGAAGGCTGTAAGATAAAATATTTCAGAAGAGGGATTCATCCTACAGTATTATGGGATGTGGGGATACACCTTAGAAGAAACCAGCACAGGATACATAGAACTTACTAAGCTGTTACTCTTCCGAGCTTAGTGAACTTCACTACCACAATATAGGGGGAAGATGGGGATAGTGACAAAACATTTATATATGGAGAGAAAAGAAACAAGATATCAACCTCTTTAGTAGAAAAATGAAATTATGGCTTGGTATCAGAGTAAGCCTCAATGTGAGAGAATTAGGTGAAGAGGTGCGGAATGGACAGAAGGGAGTGAAAAGGGTAGAAAACTGAGCTAAAGGGATAAGCAATGGATGAATGATCACAAAGGTAACAAATGTTTCGCTGCATTTATTGCCTTGTTATCCACCATAGAGGTGTCAAGGAGAAAAAATCAAAGGATCCATATTATTTAATGTCTTTTCTTGACGCTATTTACATTTTATTTTTTTATATCTTCTCATTTTTATATTAAAATAATATTAAATAGTTTATCTTAACTAATGAATAACCCTTACAGTGTACAATTTGTCCAAGGTAACTGGATATCGTTAATAGCAAGTTGAAGGATAATGATAAGAAGGTTAATTGACAATTTGATATTGCCTCTGACGCCACTGTAATCTCAAGAAAGGCAAGGAGAAGCTCGAGTTGTCCAGTACTAAAATTGACAAACCACATAGTCCGAAACTCTTCTGGTAACGCTTTTAAATTAGGTGAACTTGGTGATCAGCAAATTACTGCAAAATGCTTTGTAACAGATCAACCTGATCTGGGTCTTCTCAATCCTGATTGGTTGGACGGATTGAAGCTACTGAGACGGATTATCTACATCCTTGCAGAGAAATCATCTGTCACTCGGATGACGGAATAGAAAAGGAACCCCAAGACGGTCAGAAAGCAGAATAAGTCACAAAAAGAATTTCAGTGCACCTGTTAGTGAAATAGATATGAAAGCGAATTCGATATTGGAATGATTGAAGATTAACAGAACATAATGAAGCGTCAAGGCACGTAAATAAAATTAAGCTTGTACCTGAAAGAAAGTGCGAAACCATTTTTCTATCCCTAGCGCTCAGTCCCCTTCTCTGTCAGACAAAGCGTAGAGGAAGAGCTGCCACGCCCTAAGGAAATTTGTATCCTAAAACCGGTATCTAGCTCAAAATGGGCTGCACCAATTGTTGTTGTATGAAAATAGCATGGCAGCGTTATTTTATGTGTCGATTTTTCCACTGAATGTAACTCTTAAAGATAACTGCCATCTAATTCCTAATACTGAAGACATACTTTGCAACTCACTTATTTTGCGAAAATGGATTTTTCTGGGACTTATCTGTAAGTCGAATTTGAACAAGAAAATTGTGAAGATTCGAATATCAAAACACACCAGGGTCTATATCAATTTCCTAGACAGCTCCTGCTACCTTCAAACACTATGAACAATATGACTAGCGAACTAAGGGCACAACTGTGTATCTGGATGATACCATAGTCGTCGAGAAAGACCTAAAGGAGCGACTTGAATGCCTGATAAAACGCACTACCGATTATAATCTCTATCTGAGGCCAGAGAAGTGTGGGTTCTTGAAATCCATAATATATCTTGGCTTCATTTTTACCTGGAAGGTGGCCATCCTGATCCAGAACGAATTTGGGCTATTTTGGACATTCCATCTCTAATCGGCGTCCAAACTCTTCGTTTATTTCTGGGATTAATTAATCCAGATTTGTCAATCGTTATCGCTGCAGGTGTTCCAAGTTATGGTGTAGGAGCAGTGATTTTACATATTTTCCCAGATGACACAGAGAAAAAAGCACTTGCCTTTGCTTATGGCGTTAAGAACGGTCGCCACTTTACTCATCTGACAAACCACAAGCCTGTATCATCAATTTTTGGATTCAAGAAAGGCATTCCAACATGTTTGGCGAACCGCCTTCAGCACTAGACAAAAATCTTTACAGGACTAGTCAACGGATTATCACGGTCAATTGAGAATCGACAAACACTTATGAAAAAACCTTCATCGGCAGGATATTTCTGAAAAAGGATGTATAATGTATTCTTGCCGACTATTCGGAACAATCCTGTCGCGAAGGAGGAAATAAAATATGCTTCAGCGGAGGACTCAGTCATCAGAACAGCCACGAAATTCGTAAAAACAAAATGGCATCCTCATCATTATAGGAAGACTTATTTCATCCATTTCACTGTCGTAAGGCATTATCTATTGTCGAATCCTATTTGATGTTCAATGAGAGTTGTCTTATGGGCTGTACTCAAGCAAAGAGTTCTTAAACAATTTCACTTTAGTCATTCAGAAATAAATCAAACGAAAAATTTAGCTAGAAGGTGCACACACTGGCCGGGAATGGAATAAGACATGGAACTGCTTGTCAAAATGCTTCTAGAAGCCCTCCAAGTGAAAAACCAATGGCTTGGTCCCCAACGAAGATACCATGAAGTAGAGTGCATATTGATTTTGCTGGTCCTATCAATGGTGTTGCATACTTATTATTGGTGAACTCACTTTCTAAGTGGCCGGAGATAATATCACTGCCATCGACAAATACTGTAACGACTATCGGTGCCCTTGATCGCGTCTTCACGACGCATGGTCTCCCAGTAAATCTGGTGTCGGACAATGGAAAACAGTTCTTTTCGTCGCAGTTCTAAGAATACTGCAGACGAATAACTGCTCATCACATCCGTACGCCCCCATATCAACTCAAATCGAACAGCCAGGTAGAGCGATTTATTGACGCGATCGTAAGGGCCCTGTTGAAAGAAAAGGTAGAGAGAGTGAGGCAACGAGTTATTCAAACGTTCCTACTGACTTACAGGATGACTCCTCATTCGATGTTGGGTGGTAAATCGCCTGCAGAACTACTGATGCAAAGGGAGTTCTGAACATTTACAATGCTATGATACCGAAGGATCAGTGTAAAGTCATATAAGAGGTGCATTTACTGTCACTCACTCCTGGATGGCTGGATCTGTGGTCGAACGACGAGAAAAGGTCATTTATGAAGTCCAGGTGAATGACGCTATTTGGATAAAGCCTGCAAACCAAGTGAGGCCATATATTGCGGGAATAAAATCAACGCAAGCATTAACTCCACTTTACCTTCTGTTGGACACTTCCAAACCTTCAGCAATTTAATCCAACAAGGCACGAGAAAGAAATCCAGAATAATAGATATGCTGCACAAAATAGACTCGTCAAAAGGTCGGGAGACTTCAGATGAATTCGAAGTTGAAGTCTTATGAAGAAAGAGCAGCTTAAAAAGCAGTTTAAATTTGATAGATTACTTCATTGGGGATGCGAATTCGTTCTGGTAATATGCGGGATGTACTTATGCTGCCTTATGAATTAATTATGCACTTTAAGGCTCTCTTCACATACACATCCGCCACCACACATTTAATCCTTTCATCACGTGTATGTGCACGTATGATGGAAATGAGTGGAGATGCCCCTGGTTAGGTCACGCTTCCAATTAGAGGGGCGAAATGGAGGGGAGGGGGGTATTAACACGTGTCTCTCCCCATTCCTTATTTACGATACTAATAGAAAGTGTTAAAACTGAAAACATGATGAAAAGGTGATGAATTGAAAGCTTTTAGTGCATTTTGCCATCAATCTGAATTGAATTTGAAGGTGAATAAATTTAAACGAAATCAATTGAAAACATAAGGGTTAAATCAACGAAATAATAGCGGGAACTTCACTTCTTTATTATTGATTTATGAAAAAATATTTTTTTAAAGGCGGTAGTTCTAACGCAAGTTCATTTGAACAGAGTTTATAAGTTACTTTCTAACAAAATTTCACTAATTCCTTATAAATTATTCTTCTCTTTGGAAGCGAGGACTGTGAAAATGTAATCAAATATTAATGTAATTAAGTCAAGAATCTATTATATACTAATCTAGCATATACTAAAGTAGCAATTTTTTCTTATCTAATTTTCTTTCAAACCTAATTTTAATTATGAAATTTTTAGTTGAGTGAAATGATAACAATTGATGAGAATATTTTGTCTCGAGGTTTTTCCCTTTTATACCAAAGATGTATACTGAAGACTAATATAAAACTATAAATTGTCATACTTCTACGTAAAAAGGTAAGGGAGCATTTTTCGTGAAATACGGATTCTTTTCCCGATGAAATTTCAGTTTGCTCTTCTTAATTTCGATCCGAGGACCATTCCTTGGGGCCAACGAATACAATATTCTTCAAATTATTTGGAATTGTAATCTACAGCAGAGTTGTTGGTGCTAGTTATATTAGTAGACTAATGATTTCCTCTAAAATATGATTGTTTTAATTCTCTTTGTGAACATTCATACGCAGTTAACAATTCGAAATTTCACTTTTCTTTCACGAGGTCTCATAGGATTGCATTTTGCATCTTAGAGAAGGGGATTAAACTTGTTTGATGTTTTGACCTTTATCAGACTGAATAATTAAAAGACCTTGGCCAATGAAACTGCTGAAATCCTGCAGTATCTTTTCGTTGGAAATAGATTATATTTTCAAGCGCCTTTCTGATTTCAGAATGGCTAATATTTGAATTTATGCTCACCGTTGTCTGTTTAGATACATCAAGTACATAATAATGTGGTTAGATGACTAAAAATTGTTATTTTATGAAAAAGCAGAAAAAACCGGTCTTAGGTGAATAGTTAGCATTGCAATTCATTAAAATGCATATTTTTTAGGATTAAATGACTTTCTGTCCATACAACGAAGCCATACCATAAATAAAGTCATTCTTAAACATTAGCCTACCTCCTTAAGTATGCTTTTACAGGTAATCAGACACGTAGTAAATAAAAACTTGTTTACTATGATGGTTTGGAAAGTGTTTTTCATTAATGTTTAAATGTCATTAATGTTTATTTCCTTTCATTATTTCTAACTAAGCCGTTTATGGGCTCAAGAGAATTCATAGGATAAGATACGCAGGTTGCTAGTTTAGATTTTGAATACTTATTACCGGTCAATCAACCTGTTTAATTTCACTTACAATTAATGGGAAAAAAACAAATTTTTACCCCGACGCTAATCAAACTACGGTTTCTTAAATCTGATATGGATAATGCCATGAAAGCTAAAGAAACTCGGAGCTTTGGTTCTCAGCATGTTACATAGTGTAATCAATTAAATCCCAGGTCTGTGTTTGGATTCCAGAAAACAGAAAATAAATCATGCAAAATTGAATCAAGTTTGTTTGAATTGGTTTATAGGGTCATTTTCCAGGCAATATCAGATTTAAATATGCGAAGATGATGCAGTTTTGATATATAAAACGATTTTTTAAAAATTTGAATATGTTTTTAAGGGTTTGGAGCTATACTCAATTTGTTTTTGTAGAATTAGCTAAAGAATAGCGTCAAACTATTCTTTTCCAAAAAGAATTCCTCATTTATGGTGTGATTGAGAAGTAATTCTCATATTTAGTTATTTTTTTACGATGAAGGACCAAAAAATAACACGTAACGTAAGGTTTGAAATTGAATTAATATGCTAGCAATATAGATCTGGGACTCCATTTTTAGAGTCCGTGGCCATGTGTTTGCGTGACTCCGTCTTTGAACACAATCTTTGCACTTGAATAATTGATTTTCGGACTTCTTGATGTGCTGATAACTTAGCAAATTTCGAAAACCTTCAATTTTCGAAAATGTCTATTCTTCATGTTTATTAGCGGGATATTCAAGATCATTTCGCAAAAATATGTAGCACCTTTCTAATTCAAGTCATGGCTAAGTATCTGATTAATAATTGCTGTAAAGTTACAACTTCAAAAAACTTGTGTTAAGGGGAATTTGATTCCTCGTGAATGTTTACGATTGCTGATGGTTATTGGACTTCTATAAGGATATTTCAGTTAGCGTATAACAGGAATACATCAGTGAAGCACCTTTCACAAAATTTGGAAAAATTCATGCGTCTATTAAACCTAGTGATGAAATATATTCGAAATCAGAAAGTGCAAAGCTTATATTCTTTTCACAGGCGCTGTTGAATATTTTATGTCCGTTTGATTAAAATAAAGCTTAGATGTAGATCGCATTAAGGATATGCATTAGCCATCACATATATTTGAGAGAGAAAAAGTACATTTTAGTGTTTTCGATTTGGAAAATGAAAGATTTCCCTTGAGCTCAAGTAGAGGTATTTGGGGACGAAAAGGTGAACGGCTTGCTGTCAATCTTTTGAGAAATGGGATCTAAAGTTGCATACATACATGCGTATATTTCACAATCCCGTTCTGATTCTTCTGAAAGCTGAAGAACACTTACAGCTGAAATTGTGCGGCCTAATAAAATCTGCTCTATATCCGAAACTCGTTCACAAGTCCTGGATGACTAGAGTAATCTTCAGAAATAAGCCATTTAACTAATCATGCATTACTGATGTCAATAAATTAAAATGAGTGTCTGCTATATATATGGAACAGAAGAATAGAACGTATTATAATACGAACAGGCTACAGTTAAACTTCAAAATTCCCATTCTATAGAGGGAATTGGACGAATAAAATGGTGTCCTGGAGCTGCACTTATGAGAGCTTCGCATTCTCTTAAATTTCTTTTTGATCAGAATTAATCAGGGCGGCTGGTTATACCATTGAATGTGCACCGATGGTCATCAATCTTGTCACTTCCGACTTGGCAGACATGCATGTTGACCGCTGTATTTCCAGCGCACTAGGAAATCAGAAACAGAGGATATTTTCTCCTGTCATCTTTGTTGTAGTTTTTTACAATAAAATCAATAAAATAAACTAATTAGTTATACAATTTCCCCATTTTGGACAGAGTGGGCTTGATAACCGTTGTAAAATTCAGAAAAGTCAGCGATCACAAACTTTATGCTTTCTGGTACGTATCCACCTCCGGTGATGAATAAATGGCTCAAGTTGGTCAACACGAAAGGTAATGCAATGGAATTTTGCCTTAAAAGCGGCTCCAGGAAACCTTACCATTATCGAAGATGATTTCTGTCAATGATTTCGAAAATTTTATATTAGGGAAGACCATATTATTGCATATTAAGTATCAAATTACACTGAGAAATTTTCTATTTCCCCTTTACAGCTGGACTCGGTCGCACAGGAACACTAATTGGTTGTTATCTTATGAAACACTACAGATTTACAGCACCCGAAGCAATAGCGTGGATCCGTATCTGCCGACCAGGATCAATAATTGGTCAACAACAGAACTGGTTGGAGGATCAACAGGCCTGGTGTTGGGAAGAGGGTCGAAAGGAAAGAGTTCGTGGCGAATCACCCTCCCCGGTTGTATTTCGTCATCGAAAGGAGAATGGTGATAGCGAGATGACTAACAATCAGATATCTAGACCACTTGGCAAGGTCATCTATATTAACAAAGATACGCTAATGACGACGAATCAATTTAGAGATGACTTGAATCTGAGGTAAGTGGGACGTAAATTTCCATATAAATTTTAATTTTGCAAATAAACCAACTTGCTGGCCTCTGTCTGAAAAGGCCAATATATGAAGAGAACTTTTGAGATAAAGTGTGTTTCTGATTTGTCTTTCCATTACATATATATGTTGTAAAGTTTCACTAGTTTTGAGAGGAGATTAACATAAAATGTTAGTCACGCGGTTACTTTTGAGGTTTCTTTAAAGTTTAATGTGAATTTGAGACTCCAGTTTGCTTATTTATTTATTCTTATTTATTTTATCCGCTATCTAGTCATATTTATTTTATCAATATTACTTATGTCAAAGCAGAAAAGCACAGAAGAAAAAATTCAAACAGTGGAATGGTAAAATAGTTCAGTAAGACGTGAAAGGGAGTAAGAGATCGAGTAGAAGTACTGAAAAAAGTCAATACATCAAATAGGTTAACGTCATTCCTATTTTGGATTCATCGGATTATATTATTATTTAATTAATAAGTATGATTCATTATTCTTTGTTTTAATGTCTCATATTTAACAGTGCGGGATTTTATCTCACGGTTCAAGTCCATGATTTTTGAAATTTATTTACCTTCAAATAGATTTTGTGGCTGGCAATGTTATTTTGTCACATTACATGAAGGCCTGAGCATCAAAAGTACCTTTGCATTTTAATTTTTCAATACACCGAATTTTCTGATTTTACCTGGGAGATTGAGTTTGGTAGAGCAAGGCCGATACTCAAACCTTTGTCCAGTATTTTTGAGGTCTTGAGAACCGATCTACCATCTCATTGAATAGAGTGGAATATCTAACCATCTAGATAAACCTTCCTCTTCTATTAAGCCGAAACAACTGAACTACTCTTGCGAACAAGTTCTGATCTACAACTAGATCTAGTTGATAAATTTTCAGAAAAAAAATATTTTCAACCTTTCTTATACCCGACGGATGTCCATTTCTCAGTACGATGTTTTTTTGCCTTTATCAAATTTTACAATTTTCACCTCACAATTACGTCTTTTAAGTCGAACAAAATCATGCCATGTAGAATGCTGAGACATATTTGCTGATTAGTTACCAGCTCCGAGTTGATAATTATATTTTATTTTAGTCGTCAAGATAAAGCGTTATAGTTACTCAAACACAGTAGAAAGTAGGAAGACCTGCTTATTAATGAAGAAAACTCTTTGCTATATTAAAATAATACAAAAGATGGATAGGGTATGTTAGCTGTATGGTTGAACAATAATGTAGATATGACGACGGTACGATCATAGAAGACCAGGAATTAACAAATGCAGTGTTTGAGGAACGAACTCTGTTCACAGAGCTTTACGAATTTCAATTCAAGGGGCTGATAATTTTAGATTCTTTTTTCTACGGGGATTGCTCTGAAATACGCGGACCACTTTCATAACCCTGATAAATTTAGAATTGCATATGCTTTCAACATTGCATTCCTTTTCATTCACGCCTACGCTGTACGTATTGGGCTGCTACACATTTAAGATTTCTCTCTAATATTTATGTCATCTCCTACATATAATATTTTTCAACTCTTTCTTCCAGCCATCTTCCCGTCTCAATCATTTAAAAGCTAATTTTCCTAGCCATGTTCTTTCATCGGAGAGTTTGTGAATGCTTCTTGGCTAGCTAAAAATAGTTACTTTCTGTAATTGCAAGTATTAAGAAAGTCCCTTTTTAAATCCTTCCTTCCGTCCTTTGCATATAAAGAAGAATAGATTTGGCAAAAGAATAGATTTGCGGAGTAAGAAACATAACGCCAAAACTAAAAATGAATGTCATAAATTGAATTTCAACTGATTTGGCAAATTTTTTAATGCGAATTTGCACAACTGGTCCTGCATGTTAATGGATATTAAATCATTGTAGACAATGACTCACATTATTAAATAGGTGCCACCTGATGATTCAAATGTATCCGTGCTTAATAAATTAGATTTTGGCTCATTTTGTTATAAACCTGTACGTCAGTGACGCCTACAAAGCCAGAAATCACGATTTCGATGGTCATTGGCGAGCTGGTTAACACGGGATAAAGAGATAACAAAATATCAGAATGGCTTTAGAGCGCAAATCTTATTTCCCAAGATATGCAGCAGCAAAAGCTTCCTCCTCTACGGTCTTGAGACTTATTAAGTAGAAGTCAAAGTTGTTTTCATTAAATTTCATCTTTATTCAAACTTTATATTTACAAGGTCTATAATAATGGTATTTGTTCTCAAAGACTAACAATGATACACTTGCATAGTAGTGAATTGATTTAGCTTGATAAATAGAACGTAGAAAAATGGCAATTAAATTTGTTGTACTGGTACATCATAGTGAGAGCTTATCATTTATTGTCGCCATCCCTAGAGATCCTCTTGAATCTAGCAAAAATCACCAACCCCGACCCGAAAATAGAAGGTGAAAGATTTGTATTCCTTCCTGAAACAAATTAGTGAGACTTCATTTACATTCATGGGGATGGAAGATTTGCATTCGAGCAGGAGCATTGTTCAGAGCACGAGAAATATCAAATAATGCTACTTGTCGCATTGGCGAGTTTCTTGATAAAGTGATACCTGAACACTATACATTTCAAGCCTGTTTTTCAAATAAACATTTAATTTCTTTACGGAGTTTAAGAATTTACTTTGTTGGACTATTATTTTAAAAAGAGCAGAGTTTCACCTTTAAAAACGGGTCTGTTAATTTAACTTAATTTTACTGGGAAAATAATTTACGAAGACGAGAAGACCTGGATTCACTTCTCAGAGAACTCAACAGCAGGTGAAATTACCTTTTAACGCACATAAATTTACATGTGATTTGCTATTTTCAGTTAACTTCTTTCCACACAATATTTTGAAAATACTTCTTAATTTTGTTTGTATTTACATCATTTATCGATAATAGGCTCACTTGGTTCTAAACCACATGACGATTCATATATCAAAGTTGACTAGTTTTAAACTTCAACCATATCAATCCACACCAAATTAGGCGACGGAGCTATTATGGGGTTGTTATTTGACATGCGACTAGAACTCACAAAGTAGACATTAGAATTCCAGTTTACAAATAGAAACATAGGAAAGCATGAATAATTAAGTTTCGCTCATACATAAAGACTACCTGATGGACTAACTTCAAAATAAATTGGGGCACTAAAATTTAAATTAATTACTATCGAAATGATCTTTATCTGATCTTTTATCCCATATGAAAGAAAGATAGCGTATGTGAATGGAGTTTTAGAATTTCTTTATCACTTCTCAATGCATTTCCATTAACTCAAAATTCATTACATCATTGGCCGAGCACTCTGTTTTTAGTTAGCCTCTTAAAATAATCTTTTGACTACTAATATCCATGGCAAAATTTCACATGCCAATACATTTAGTCTTCTTTCTTATTTTTACGGGTATCATTTTGTAACAAAGTTAACTGCATTTCATTTTGCAAAAAATGCTAAAGAGAAGTTTTTAATGACCTCTCATACCTAGACCTTTCAGTATTAATAAAAGTAGGTGAAAAATCGGGGATTTTTATTTGTTGAATGAAGTTCAAATCATCCACAGAAGCCATTTAACAAATTGTATTGATATAAATACTTTTGTTCCGTTACATTTCAAATTTCAGTTTTAATAGTCTAAATAAGAAGGTCCAAGTATGTTAAGTGATTTTAGAAGTTATGATTGTAGAACATATAGTTCTTATCCTCATCTCTAATCACGAGAAATTATCTGAAAATGGAAACTGTAGATAGTCTAATAAAGAGTGAAGGCAAAGAAGGAGAAAATGGGGTATTAATAAAAAACAACGTCGATACCAAAAGAGTCTTTATTCAAATTCTGGCTTCTCCAGTTCGGTTATGGTTTCAAAGTATAATAATGTTCCGAAGTTCTAACCTTATGATACGGCTCTTTTATTCATAAGCAGATTTATCGATAGACGGAATGAAAGGTTAACGATAGCATTTTTTGAATAGTTTTGAATAGTCAAAGAGAAACTGACCAATTTTGACTAAGACTTATTCAAATTTTCGAAGCTTAATAGAGTTCATCCAAGGTTAGTACTGATGGTTTTCTACTACTTAACCCTTATCCTGTATTTCGATTTATTTTCATTTCTTTCCATTTCTCTCAAAACTTCTTTTACGGTACCGGTTTATTTTTACTTTTCCTAATTGGCAACTTAATATGCTGTATCCTTTTTAACATTATAAATGCATGTTATGAACAATTAATTAAATGTAGCAATTCTTAACTGGTCAATCCGCTCGTTATTAAATTCCATGCTTTTGATTAACAAACATATATAGAGGTCTCTACAGGTTTAAATGTTTATAAACATGCCAATTCGAAAACGAAATAACACATGGGCTGAAAAGTCCCGGGCCTAACACATAGATGGCGCTAGTTTTATTGCAGTCACCTTTATTTTCAGTTAATACTAACCTTCAAAAGACAGCTGTTAAAATTTCAGGATATTCTATTCATTAGTTTGTGAGTTATTGTGCTAAGAGTGACGCTACTTTTGTTATTTTCAAAACAATGGATCAAAAACAATTTCGTGTTTTGATTTTACACTGCTTATTGATGGGAAAAAATACCGTTCAAGCAAAGCAATGGATTGAAAAGTGTTATGGGGACTCCGCTCCATCAGAAACAACAATAAAACGTTGGTTTGCTGACTTCAAACGTGGTCGTAGAGACACCGGTGATGCAGAACGCAGTGGACGTCCAAATGAGGCGGTAACACTAGAAAACATGAAGAAATCCACAAAATCGTTTTGAATGATGGAAAAGTGAAGTTGCGTGAGTTAG
>CAADRB010000020.1:1467780-1514764 GCA_900708905.1 Hymenolepis diminuta
GTTATGGCCTCGGTATTTTGGGATGTGCGTGGTGTAATATTCATCGACTGTCTTGAGAAAGGAAATACCATTAACAGTGAATATTATATAGCGTTATTGGGGCGTTTGAAGGCCGAAATTGCAAAGAAACGACCGCATATGGCAAAGAAAAAATTTTGTTTCATCAAGACAACGCATCGTGTGACAAGTCAATCGATGGCAAAACTACATGAATTAAACTTCGAATTGCTCCCACATCCACCGTATTCGCCAGATTTGGTTCCCAGCAGCTACTGGCTGTTCGCAAACCTGAAAAAATACTCGCCAGTAAGAAATTTCGCACGAATGAAGAGGTTATCGCTGAAACTGAGGCCTATTTTGAGGCAAAAGATAAATCGTTCTACAAAAGTGGTATTGAAATGTTAGAGCGGCGGTGGAATGATTGGGTTGCTCTTGATGGAGATTACGTTGATGACTAAAGCTAATTTTGAACAAAAAAAACTGTGCTTTCTTTGTTAGGCCCGGGACTTTTCAGCCCATGTGTTATGAAGTTTGAAAATCAATTGTTCTAGGGCAATAATAATGACAGATCATCGGGGGATTATTTGCTCTGACGGATGTTAGGAAGATATAGAATTGTCATTCAGATTAAAGGTCATAAATTCTACAGTTGAATTAGAAGAGCTGAAATGAACTGTTGAATGATAATGAGTTTTATTTAAAATTTCAAATAAAGCTGTTTTCAAATTTCCATTATTAGGATGTTGGATCAATTATTGAGTTGTTTCAAAATCACCTTTTAACTGCTTAAGTTCCATCAACGTGGGTCTTGTTTTACTTTGTTCCGAAAAGTCGATGAATTTGCACTTATTAATCATCCACTCGATTAATAAGGAATTAATTATGATAAATTCTAACGTTTCATTAAAATAAACTCACAACCAAAGAGATATTTTATGCACGAGAAATTAAATGATGATAACTCAATTGGAGGCAACTAAAATCAACGACTCGCTTTAAAATTCTTAAAGACGAGCTTAATTTGAAATTTGATTTCAATTTGACAAAATCAAAACGTTAATTTATCATTTTTACTAATAATGACAGGACAAATTGTTTCTTATTTTTCATCTCGCAAAATATTTGAACAGCTGGAACAATGTAGGTTAAAGGATGAGGATCAAGAATATAAACTTATGGCATCAAAAGTGTTTTTCGGAATTTGGTCAATGGGTCTAGGTTGTTCACTTTTATCATTCGGATATTATCCATGGCTTCATTTTACAATGGTCTTGAGAGTTCGTGTGTGGGCTCCAGCAGTGTGGTTTAAGTTGTTCTTTCTTTTAATCTCAGTTTATTCACACAGTCTTGTGATCAGTTTGAAACTCGATCGAAGAAAATGGGTGAAATTACTTAAAAACTTCGTAAATTTCAAATTATTTTTCTTTAATTTCCTGTCTTATAATGTAATTTAGTAATGGTTAACTTTTGAGGCAACTTAGAAAAGCGTATTCCAACGGTTTTCTCAGATATATGAGTATAATCATTAGACCTTATCTTTGGGAATCTCGATTTCTGCCACCCCAATATTAGTCCTACTTAACCAATGCGAATGGCCATTTCACTCACTGGTTGTGCACCAATAGATATCGAATCATCAGCGTAGAGCGATTTTAAACCGGGTGGATTTTCTTATTTTATTCTGAAATCATTTAGATGATGATAACTAAGTTGTTTCAGTTTATGATGTCTGCGAACCCAAGCCACTACCTAAATCACTGCTTTTCGACTACCCAGTCTTATTACTTTATTCAGCTTGATATGTATGATTTCAGATTGATCTTTTAAATATGGAAGAACAAGCAAATAAAGGATACTTGTAAGCCCATATTATAAACCTTCAACACTGTAATGCCAAAATCTTTCCACGATTCTAACTGCAGGTCATCAATTGATCAATTGTATTGATGTGCCATCGTCGGTAAAATTGAGTATATTTTCCTCCTATTAACAGCAAAATTTAATTTTTAAATCAATGAATAAATTTTTGAAAATTAATCTGAAATTCCGAAAGCATGTTCGCTCATACAGGTCCTCTCTTTCTTGATAAACCACCCAATTCTATTAAATTAAAATAGCTTTGAATCAGATATTTTTAAAAACTTATGCAGGATATTAAAACTTTTTATGAATTTATAGTTATACGTTCTTTCCTTTAAAAAAATAATATAAATTTTTTAAAATACGCGTATTTTGTTTTTAATCTAGTTTTAAACGAAACTGTTTAGTTCCTTAGTACATTTTGCCCATATAGAGGACATTGATAAAATGTCTGTAATAAAAACTCTACCGATGATTCTCATGTCTTCATTAGGAAATAAATTATACTGTTTAATTCAGCATTAAAGCAGACTCTATAAATTTATTTTTGGCATCACCTTACACATATAAGTTCTAAATGTTGTGCTTTCTGCAAAAATAGCATATTGCCGTCAAATCTCTAGGGGTCATTGATAAGTAACAGTAGTATCTCAAAAAATCATTCTACGCAGTGATTAGCTCGGATCATATTTTGAAAAAAATATTATCGAATCCTTGAGTAATAAATGTTGGTTTATTTCTTCCGCTACTACTTATACGAAATAACAAACCAATGGGCTATTTTTTTCAAATAAATATTCTTTAAACATTTCGCTTACCTTGCAGAAAGCGCTGGAAACTTAGATAAAAGAATAAAATATCTTCTTAGATTGGAGCACTATGAGAAATTCATGTTTTAAAATGAAATAGCTGCTTTAATGACAAACTTATTCGGTTGATTGAGATCGTATAAGATATAAATCTCAAGGTACACCTCTGAATAGTTCTGTACTTTAAAAGATAGGTTTGATCCAACTACCGAGTCTTTTAAACCTGGTCAGTTCCGGGCATACGGTTTCAAATGAATTTGAAGGGTTTTTTTCTTAATTCTAGATTATGAAATTACAAACAAATGCAAAACTCCGCTCCTGAAATCTAAAAAACAAAGCCCAACCGAATGAAATGATCTTTAAGTAGTGCTTTTTCCAAGTAAAGCAACATTTATAATTTGATAGGGTTAGGCTAACTGGATATTTTGACCTTTCCCAAAATATAAGAATAAGAGTTAAGGTGGACCAGTAGTCTATTGGATTTTAGAAGGACGACTAGCAGCTAAAATTCATATTGCGTATGTATAAAGTTGTTTACACAAGAGGAGTAGGGGGGAATTGCATTTTTGAGTAAAACGGACAGTCTGTGTTCATAGGGGTTAGGGAGGATCTCTTGACTCCAGTGGGGTTTTCTATGCATTTTGAAAGGTTGTTCCTAAATCGACCGAATAAGAAAGTTGAGTCTCGACGGCATTCCAGAATTCATGAGTACAAAGAGAGAGAATTTTATTAGAAAAAAATAATTAACTTAAAACCTAGAGAACCACTACAGCCTTATATATATATCTAAGGCGGATAAATTTGATATAGCATCAACGCGACTTATATAGAAGTCTAGATTTTAGGCCTTCAAAGAACTTGATCAGGAAAGGCTTACAGTTCCAACCGCGCGACATATAGGACACGACAATTTGATATGATTATTTAAATATCAACGCTTTATCGGGAATTTTAGCTGATTGTTGATGCACAGGGCAAGGGTCAATACTTTTAATACGTTTATCTTTATTAGTAAAATGTGGTAAAGAGAATTGGGATAGTAGCTAACTTACATCCGTCTTAATCAAAATGACATAAATGCCATAATACGGAACGGTTTCTGACTTTAATTATCTCTGCATATTTACTTCATGAGAAAGGGCTAGGTTGAGGAGTTTCGGTAGTTCTTATTTCCGGAAAAAAATTTATGGCAGACTTTATCCTCTGTACTAGAGAAATATACGATTGAAATGGTTCTAAGGACAAAGCATATAAGTTATCCACAAACTCTTTTCTTAATTTGTACGTTGAAACCATTCATATTAGAACGCCATTAGCATTATCTTTTAAAAGTTATTTCACATTATTTCATCATTACAACAGTCCATTATTTGCAATAGGTAATCAGGGTAAACTTATATAATTCACGTTCTTATATCTGTTTTATGTAATAAATTTTTACTTAATCTAATATTCGCAAAATCTGATAACCTGCTTGCTTAATATGTTGAACTAATTGGATTTAGGACACCTCGATTAAACTCTAGTGAACTTTGCCAAGTTGAAAACACCTTAGGTAGCAATAATATGCTACTTTTCCTCTTTCTCATATACGAGAATCTTGACTTATTTATACGAAATATAAACAAAATCTTCCTTGTCTCTAACGGTTAAAATTTTTTATTGATTTTGATATATTCCAAAAAATATTATCTGTCATCCCGTAGACCACTGAAATAAAGCTTATGATTTAATCATTTTCTACTTTATTATCTCATTTCCTTTGCCATGGGAAATTTATGACTATCTGGGGTAAAAATATTCATTTAACAAGACCGTGATTTGTGTTAAATATAAAAATCTTTCTGTAGACAACCAAGTGGTTATATCTAGTTGGCAGGAGGAGGTACGAGTTCCTCGTGGGGGTGGTTCCAAGTTAATTTCCTCCTGCATAATTTAAGCGTTGTTAGTTCCTCATTTAGCAAGCTTGAGAAGTTATAAAGCTACTTTTTGGCACCTCGATACGGATAGCTTTACGCGGATCACAATATCAATTGCGGAACATTTTTCTAAATTTAATTATATATGATTTTTTATATAAATAAAGTGGTGTTTGTAAATCTGACTCAGTTACTGTAATTGAAGTATTTTCATACTCAAGCTGTACTTTAATTAAACTATTCCATTAACAACACTCTTACTTACTGAAACTCCCCTTTTTATATACATATTAATAAAAATATATCAGTCGTATTACTTCATATTACTAAATTTAATTCATTTATTTGTACATTTTCCGCAATAAATATTACGGCGAATTAAAGAATGTATGTAATTTTTTCGCAAATAAAAGCTCTATGTAGTGGAAGTGTAGGAAGATGCGTAGTTTGCTCAATTTCGTTTAAATTGCCGCTCTCTGGGATTTGTTTGCATCAATACTAATTAAATTATGTTTTTTTCCTATTATACTACGAAATAGGTTGTCTGAAATTGATAATGCCGCAGACGATGCCTCACAATTAATAAACACCACCACAACAAATGGAAATGATTCGGGAGATGTGAACGGTCGAAGTCGGGTGTACCATCACAAAATTCAGATTGCAGGACGATCTCAATCACCTCCTACTAGCTTTTCCATTAATAATAACAATAATGAAGGCCCAAGTGACAGTCAGGACACACGATATAGTTACGGATCATCTAGAGATTTGTCAGGAACTCGGACACTTCAAGGATTGTCTCCCAGTCGTTGTAAGTTGATATTTTAAACGAAAAACTTAAGCATAATAAGCTTTTTCCTTATTTTTTCCCGAAAAAGTAGCATATTGAATCCATAATGGGATAATTCACCCTGGAGTTGGAAACAGTGATGGTCAAATTACTGTCTAATTTTAACTGTGGACTAATACTTTATAAGTAATATCATGGCTACCATTTACCATGTTTTGAGCTCTTTATATGACCGAACGTTCAAAATCTGGGTCATTGAATGAATAGTAACTTATATAAATGTTTCTGAACTTCACTGACACCGGAAGTACTTTGTTTTCTAACCGTATATATGAAAATAATCTCTATTTCTTAAAGCACGCATTTCCGTCAAAACAACATTCAGAGCAGGAGTTAATTAAAACTACAAAAAACACGATAGTCAATACGTTTTTCCAATAGTCATGTATGACCCAGTTAAATCACATTTTTAATAAAATTGCATCATTTAGATCATGCTACCTAGTCAGGGAGAAATTTTTTTCTCATTCTGTTAATCTAATTTTCGTTTGATTGTCTAAGCACAAGAGTCATCCTCTCTTATTGAAGTGTAAAATATGTTTAATTGTCTGAGAAAAGTAATTTGATTAATTCGCGCAAATGATTATATGAGAGATCAAAATTAATAACTTAGTTTGTTAAAATGAATAGAATATGATTTCATTTGTGACTAATTTTGCATTAATTAATCAAACGCCTTTATTTATGTAATTATTATCCATTTCGACGCAAAATGGTAGTTTTTAATCATTAGGAAGCATCTGACCACGAAGGACAAGCAAGTGATAAATTAAAGACAAGATAGGAAGAAAAAGAAAAAGTCGTGAGATCAAAAGAATTGATTTATGGGATCTTAAGCTTGCCATTGTGTCAAATGATACATAGCAAGGTCTGCTATTTCAAAGTTCACACTTCAAGAACTGACCTAATACAACATGGTACACTGATACAATCTAGACCGGTTCTGCAATATTAAAAGCCGTGCATTGGGGTATGATGTGAATGAAATTGCTTAGGTCCAGCGGAAAGAAGAACAAAGACCTGTAGCGGTAGATGGCTAACAGTAAATGAAAGAGAAATAACACCAAGGATTGCGTAGACCAGGTTGTATTGAACAAACCTCAGTACAGTCTCAAGGGAAAAATAGAGAATTGGAGGAGAAGGATTGAGCAACGGGAGATGCGTTTGACGAGCTAGGGTTCCCTGTGTGTGTCTAATGGAAGGCAATTTATAATCGACACTGGGTGTGGACACCCATAAGGATATAATTGTATGCGTGCTTTAATTGGTTGGTACGACTGTAGGAAAAGGAAGGGCCAGTGCAGACAGGACTGGTTAATAACAAAGCCGACTAAGCTTTGTCTTTGCTACTATCATCCGAGGTATGCTTACCTTTTCCGATCGATGAAAAATGGACCAGTTGAGGACACACGATGTTTGGGTCACAGGACAGGTTGAAAGTTTACAGACATTACTATAAGGACAAGATAATCAAATTTGATGATTAGAGATGACGTAAGATAAATATTTCGGAGAAGAAGGGATTCATCCTTCAGACCGTAACAATAATCTATATTTTACCTAGAGTATAGTATGAAGTAAGCCTATTTATGTGTAAATGTTATTATGTGAATGGTTATTTACTTGATTAGTAGGTATATTGACCTTGATGCATATTACGGGGGGTATATTGACCTTGATCCGAAACTTCATTCCCAGGTAAGAGGTCGGAAGGTCAGAAAGAGGAATTCAATTCCGAGGATGGATTTTATTCGCAATTTTTAAAGTCTGCTCAGAGTATCGGAAGTTTTCGATTCTAAAATCTTTAGGACTCTAGTTTCTTAAATTAGAGTTTTGATTTTCTCTTTGTTAAGCGCTGCTTGGTCAGGGGAAAAATTTTTAGAGCCAAAAGGGGACAAAAGCGGTTTTATAAAGTTAGACTCTTCTTCACGGTTTTAATGTTTAGAAGTCTAGATATCAATGGACTACAGTCAATTCAGTTCCGGATAGAGGACAATGAGAAAGATGTGTACCTACTCTAAGACACTTTATTAACTAAACAAACTTTATATATAAACACAAGTTGTTTTCATGTCGCCGGTATTTGGAGGTCAAAACTCCGTCAGACTGATAACAATTAATGTCCTAAATTACGGTCAAGCCGTCTCGAACCGCATGCGTCCGCATATTTTTAAGGAAGATGGGCGACAAGGAGACAACAATTAAGAATTGATTATCCTGAGAAAAAACAAAAACTCTACATCTTTGAGTTTTATTTTTCCGAATCTTATCAATTTTTGTTAGAATCTAATATCATGTCACTTCTGGAATTAAAAGCTTCTTTTTTCCTGAAACGAGAAATCTTAGCACTGTTAATTTCTAGATATTCTTATTTTAATATTCTTATGTTTCTAGTTTCGATAGACTAAGGACCACTTAAGGGATTGAAAATCAGCACCTAAATATTAATTTTCAAAAAAAATTCTGTAGTACCCAGGAGATTCTGGCAATATAGGTAGTACTTTCTAAACCGATCTGTACCTCCGATATCAGTAACTGCTCAGTATTATCTAACAAATATTTTGGTCCAAATTCAAGTGGCAGGGTCCGATTGACCGAAAATTTATATTTAGGTAATATTCTGTCTCTGAAAAGATAGTTTTCTGTTTGTGAAAAGAACATTTAACTTTTTGCAATCAAGTCTTGTTTCCATAAAGTATATTAATTGAAAACCGCATGCAACCTTTGCAAATTAATCATTACTAAATGAGTTACATATTTTCTCTTTCTCTTACGAACAAAAGCTCTTTTTCCAAATGTAGCCACTTTTTTTGGCGTATCCAAAAAGAGATCTACTATTGTTATTTTTGTCTCGGTGAATACAATGATTGATGTTGCTACAAAACTCAGTGTTTTTTTCAATGCCTTTGGTACATCTTAGATGAATAAGTCTCTACCTTGGTCAATTTATTTTGGAATTTTAAAATAAAAGAAACGAGATTTTTTAATTTTTTATATATTCCTCCTCCACTCTTTAAGTAAAGAGCGTCAAGAAAGTATAACCTTTGAACTAGTATTTTTACTAATAGTGGATCAGAGCACTGTTATGTAATCATTATTTCTATAAAAATTACCCAATCTAATACTTCTCTTCTCTGAATTTTTTATTCCTACATACGCTCTTTAATTTCGCCTGAGAGTTACTTTGTACCATCTTATATTTTATACTTTTGACTATTTCATGCTTCTACTAACGCAGTAAATTGTATTTACGAATATGTTCATATAACAAAAGATTCAAAAGCCACTAGAGATGACATTCTCTTCTAGTTTAAATGATGTTATATTATGTCACTTGAAAACGTCCAACTGCCAAGAGTTAACATGAGCATTAATATCATATTATTGATGAATGTGATGAAAATGAACTTCTTTAGAGGCGCTCAAATAAAACTCGTCATCTACAAACAGGTGTCTCATTTCTTTTCTTTTAGCTCAAGCACCCTTGCGAAATGTTCTTTCTCCTTTCACTTTCGACTCTGATGAAATTACGGAGAATATAGATTGATCTGTTTTAATACAATTTTAGAAGTTGCAATAATTCTATTGCTCTTCTCAGGTTTTTGAATTCTAATTCCACAAGATTTGAAGAGAGCATAGACACTGGACTGAATATTTGTATTAGGCGAAATCTGAATATACGGATAGACCTTGAAACGATGAAATAGCTAAGTAGCAAATCGAAGTTTAATAGAAACTGGTTAGATAATGGGAAAAATTGATAAATGACTTTAAGACCACATAATGATTCATATACTGAAGGGATCGATAGAGAGATAATAGAATCAAATCAGTAATCATCCGTGGATAATCCCAAATTCACCAAAAATAACCGATCCAATATGTCATACATGAACAAATTTGTATTGATGGCTCTAGTGTCTTGCAAATAATCTGATTAACTGAAGTGAGTGCCTTGATCGCAATCATGAATACCATTAGCAGTGAGTCATGTGCTTATTTCATCTTTGTTATAACGTAAAGTTCTCTAAGCTAAGTCATCGAATCTGCTGGCTATAATTTTCCAATACATTTGACAAATGATGAATTTAAATCTTGTTATTTATTTCCTTTCAGCAATGGATCTTGCTCAAAAATCAAATACCTACAAACCAATTCTTACTCAAGGCGATCAACTGAATCGTATTAAAGTAATCCGTAAGAGAAATAAACACCACAAGGGTGGAGTTTTTAAGGAACCAAATGTCAACTCCGCCTCACCCAACTTTGCCGGTTCATATCCAAAACTCGGTTACGGTAGTGGTAGCGGTAAGGGAAGCGTGCTAGATTTCAGAGAAATCTACAATATCCACGACCCAGAAACCGAAGATGGGTTTTCTACAACTGAATCCTCTGATATCGAGGCTTACAATCGCTTCTGTTATGAGACGGAAAATCCTTCTCCAACGATCTACCGAGTTTTACCTGGTATTAAAGGAACCAATGCCTCACCGAATAACGGTACAGATATTAATGGACAAGAACTGAACAATGGGGATTCAATGGAAAGCCAGCTCAGGTTAGTATGTGCGCTTTTTTTCGTATTTTTCCGTTTTTCCCGCCCCCGTCTGGCTTTTTAACTTTCTCGACAGCCAGGCTCTGTTCTGTGTTTTTACACCCTTACGGTGTTGAGTTTTTTCTATCTCCATTTTCAGGAAACCTTCGCCCAAGTTTGATCGCTTATTAAAATATCTGAGGAGGAGACGTTGAGCACACCAAGTCAAGAAAAATGCCAGGCATCTAATATACACTTATTTTCGGCTATACTAATCATTCGAGTATACTTATTTTATTTGGCTAAGAGGTTTCTCAACTAACTTGCATAAAAAATTTGAATTCTAGCCAAAAAAATTATTCTAATTTGTAACTTGCATAACCATCTGACTAATATGGATAGTTTGATATTTGGAATAGTAATTCGAGATGCATGAGGTCAATTTATTTGCAATTTGAAAGTGTGTCCATTTATTGATATTTGAAAAATGAACTTTATTTTCAATAAAATCAATATTTTAAATGATATTCGAAATAAAAACCTAATATTCAACGGAAAATTACCAAATGTTCATTTATTCAATCCTTATTTCTCAGCATATAATAAAAATTTCTTATACTGTTATTAATTAAGGGGATTTTCAAACAAACTGCAAGAGTAGGTTATCAGTTATCAACAGTATATTTGTTGTTTGGGGATCAATTTAAATTCTGCGCTCTTCAGCATTGCTTTAAATTATTGCTTAAATTTTTTACGAATTACTGAATTGGTAAACAATATTGGATTCTTGATACTAAATGAACCTCTTAAACTAATTATCGATCAATATAGAACGCAATTTATTTTTGAAACCTTACTAAACTATTTAACCTTCAGATAATTCACACGATAAAATAGATTGCGCAATTCGATAGTTCTTGGAATATAATAACTATGAATAATATTTTTCCGATGGAAATAATTAATTCAATCATTTATTCCCAAGTTGATATTTTATTTGTATCTTAATACCCCATTCTTTAAGCAGCATCTTCCTCGTCGAACTTTGTTTTTGGGCTCGTTTGAAATGCGTTGACTGGTTCAACATTCTATTCTGGATGTCGAGGGAGTGCGTTTAGATATATTATTTAGCTCCCATTATGGGTTATAATTGCAAAATTCCGTTAGACATAAATTTATCCGCCTCCCAGAAGTGCAAAAGAATAATTTTTGGCACTGCTTTCTTACCATTTTTTTGCATAGGATTTGACTTCTTTCTTTTAATTTACGAATTCCAGAACTTGGTCCTTTGGTATTTTAGTTCTAAGTTTCGGAGTCTTGATTTCAATGGAAATTTGTACTATCTCTTAATATTTCACTTCACTTTTTGTACAATTTTTGTTATCGTAAAAAGTATTTGCGTTAATCGGAAACCAACTAAATTTGATATATATCTCAACATTAATTGTATTTTCATTGGTTATTTACCATAATCGCAGTTAATTGAATTGTAATGGTTTTAATAATAAGAGTTAAAAAAAGCCTCCAATTTCAGAAACTATATGCGATTATTGTATTGTATTACGAAGTAAGAATATTTAGATCAATAGCATTTTTAAGGAATTTTAGTTCGCAAAATATTTGAAATAAATATCTATAAGCCTATTTCGGTTTTATTTCAAAATGTCTGCTATTCTTATCCTTAGGTAAGTAGAAGTACTTGATGTAATGTCGACTAAGGCCACATAAAATCGGTCAAGTCAAGTAAAATTTTATCCCTAGAGCATTTTGGAGATAATCGGGAAACTATTTCACTATATTTGCCAGGGCATAAGGTATACGTATAATAGTTTCATCACGCACCGTCAATCAAATTCAATCATTAATGTCTCTAGATAGGTTTTTCAGGTTGAATACCTGAAGTTCCTGTTGTCGAGTGTAACCAATTTTGAGTAGCTGATTGTTTATTGAAATATTCCATACCTCCAGTGCCCTAATGTTTTTTAGCCCGTCTTTTCAAGCTACGTCAGTCAAAATAACCGAGCTTATTGAAGAAAACCTTATAATCAAATAGATAAATACTATTTCATAATATTTACAAGATATTAAACTATTGGTAAGAGATGATAACTAACTCCAATTAAGCCTATCATCTAACATCTATGAAAATAGACACGATAGACAATCAACCACGCTTATTCTAAAAAATCCACTACAGGCCTTGAATAGGGTTATCTAAAACGGACAATAGTGAATGACGCAAAGTATGATTTGATGGAGTTTGCCAACGCAGGATGCAAGTAATACTAAATAACAGTTCATTAATGTTATTTGGATATCATGAAACATTTATCGGTTCTATAGGGAATAGAATCAAAATGCAAATTTATGAGTAGATCTTCTGATATCACGGTTATTTGTGAAATAAAGAATTAAGTAGAAATACTACATATTATTTCAACAGCATGGTATTTTTAATGACAGCATTTGCATTGATTTGAAAATTTAATCAGATTTATGTCTTTTGAATAAACCAGGGTTTAGATGATTAGACGACTTTTGTTCCAGTTACTAATTAACGAACGCAATGCTTAGTTAAATTAACTTAATTTAACCGACAAGATTAATGGAAATCAATCAATATGCAAATTGTAGTCATCCGATTCCCATAGAACCACAAAATAATTGAATTTTGTTATACTACAGATCTGATGGTGTCTTTTGTGGTAGTCGACACCTGAGAAAATACGTGTTCCAGCTCATGAATAAAAATTAGATAGATTATTATGAAACCTATTCCACAATATGAAGTTTTCAAATCAAAACGTTGTATCAATTTGGCGTTTATTGAATGGAGAGGAAAGGAAAACTCCAAATTTCCATTTAGCTTGGATTGCGATTTGCGTACATTTGACATAGAATCTCATCGTCTTAAAATGTGAAGGCAAATAATCGGGCCAGAGTTTTACCGTTAAGGCCATTTATTAAAGTTATGCTAAATGTCGATTTTCAATAGCAAATATCTGTATTCCTTTACTGTTCGCTATCTTGCATTCACCAAATCAATTCAAGTTTGTTTGTCGACGAAAGTGTTCATTGGGAATTGGTTCAGTTTTAAAAGACTGCTTAATGGTGCCGCTCCTATTTGTTTAGTTTAATAGGCATTATTAACTATAACTTAAAATCTATTTGTTCTTTTAAATTTTAATTCATATGCTTTAGTTCTGTCAAATAGTAAAATCCATTTTAAAAGCCTATTTACTCTATGGTTCACAATTCACAATTTCAGCAAAACAATTTTCTACGCTTACCTATCAATTTGCACACTTATGCCGTCCGTGTACACTTTTAAAACAAATTTCTTGTCAAGGTTCTTCCCTTATTGGTTGGCTAAATGTGCTGCGGATTATCGCGTTTTACACAATTGTAAAGATCCATTGAATTATGCCCTATTTTTGACGTAACCCGAGAATTTTATTTTTCGTTAGTTAAGTTACTAATTGCATATTTCGAAGTAGTAAAACTTGATATTTAGATTAATTTCTCAGACACTGAATGATCTATTTGGGGAAATTTAAAGAAACTTAGGTCAGATTATAACGGTTCCTTTATTTTAATCCAAATGGTTAAAGTTTGTAGGGAACTTAAACTCTTGCCTTAAGATCTTGCTACTTATAAAAAACGTGCTTATGAATGAAAAATTTACCACAGATAAGAAATTAATACTTTTATTTTATTCCGAATTGGAGACGTATGTTTTAGTTAGTTCGTCCTTTTGTCGGGAAAAGATTATTTATTGTTCGTAGTACCAAGATCTCAAGCTTATAATATTGCATTCATCAACGTAAGAGGAAAGGAAAATTTAGGGATTTCGTATTTGAAAAGTGAAGATTTCTCGGATGTTCGCGCAAGGTTGATGTGTTCTGATCGTCTACGCACTACTATTGACGATTTAATTCTTGTTCGAGATTAATATTTCATGCCAAAAAGAAATAATTTCACTGGATGTCGTTAATCTTGATCGGTTGTTTGGGCTTGGAGGTTCATTGTTACGTATTTTGCAAATTTCTCCAAGAGTTAATAAGAAATCAAATAAATTAAATAGCACAATTTTTTAGGAGTGTGCGCTGGCGCACTTCTCATATTAATTATCATTAAGCGTCCTTCTGCAATTTGCATCTTCTATTCTATACCAGCTCATTTTACTTTTTGGGTTCTTGTGATATCTTTAGTCGTCCTCCGTCTTAGGTAAATTATATTTGTTTTTCGTTTCTTGAAATCCTCATCCAACTACATGGCTATATGGTTCAACTATTACTGATTTATTGATTAAATACTTCAAATAGGGGTAAATATGTGTGGGCATATGAAATCCTTTGTCATTTTGGTAAACTGAAATGAGAAATATTGTCGACCTGTTATTTTTCCAAGATATGCAAACTTTACTACTATGAGATAGGAAGAAGCTAGAGACGGTGGGTGGAATATTTAGGCATAGAAAGAATAAACGAAAGGTGACATCCTACCAACTAAAAAACTGAATGACAGACTAAGGTTCGTTATACAGGAGTTACGTAACAGGAAAAATCAATAAACAGCTTAAAGGTCGATAGATGAGCCACAGACAGAACGGAGTTAGAGAAGCTCACTGAATTAAATCATTAGGAATACGTGGGTAAATCCCAAGGTCATTAAAACTACCTTACCACTACCACACACACTGACAAATTAGTCAATTTGCACAGTTTGTCAGAGATTTCGTGAACTTTGATGGGTGTTTGAAATACAAAAAAAATTTGTATTTACTCCCACGCTCCATTATGCTGGTTTTCATAAAGATACAGGTTAATGAATTTTTGAAATTTACTGTCGTAATGGAGTGCGTAATTAACGTGAAGCAAATCCCTAATATGATCACTCTAATATTTCAATATTAGTAAGAATAGTTTATTCATCTAGGAGTAATTACGTTTTAGTTAATATTTTTGTGAAAATTAGGCATTTTTGATATTTCATCACCTTCGATGTTATCAGTGGGACACAATTTCTCATGGTTCTGAATTAACTTCTTTATGATTGGCAACTAGTTTTTTGTGCTTGCAAAGCTAAGAATTTTGTAAGTTTTAATTCGTGAGAAGGTATCTAAATTAAGAGAAGGGTAAAATAAGTCAATAAGTGGAAAGAGACTACGAATAAAGTCAAAATCACAATAAATATATCTTAGATGAATTCTCAATTTAATAAATTGCTCAATTTCTTACCTAAATAGGAAAGATTTTCTGCGTTATGTTTCAGAGTTCAAATATTAGACTGTGACTCCTGTGTTTCTGCTTGAATTCATTTCAGCAGAAGTGGTTTGTCATGTCACCTCGACGAAACTGACCGATGTAACGCTAAAACTTAAATTTTTTGCATTTTAATTCTAAACAATGAACTTTATTATTTAAATTCCAATATTATCTGTAGGTTAGAGTTGTTTGAATTGTAATGCTCAATATATTATCGAGGTATGAAACTGAATGTACCGTTATGGAATGTACCATTATCTATGTTTACTATTTGCCAGTATTATTACCAAGAAACAGATATCCATTACGTAACTGATACTGTATCGTTTGAACCTTTAAATCACGAATATGTACGATAATAGTTTTTATTTCGCAGTCAGAATTTGCTGGAAATTATTTTCCCTTCATTTTGAAAATCAGGCAAAGTTATGGCAAAATATTTATAGGTGCTCGTGCTCCAAATTTTGCTATTAACATAAATAATGCTACTGTCGAAAGCAAATAACAAAAACATAGTTGTAAATGCAGGAGGAAATCTAACTGCCCACGTGAAAATTTAATTAAACGCAAGGAGAATTATTACGATAAGGAGTGACTCAAGAGAACGTTTTAAATTAATTTTTGAAAAGACTTATGTTGAAACTCACAATTAAAGTATTGGCATCGTTTTCTCCTGTTGTGATGTATTAAGCTGTTTTCCAACACATCTACATCAGTCCGGTCCTCACACTACCTAATGAAATCATTTTTCCCTACACTCTATTTCCCCCTTCCCATGACTCGAATTATTATATATTTATCTTAATTACTTTTGTTTCCTGTTCCTCGACAAACTAGTCTTCTTGCGTTTTTAACGTTTGTGAAGTTATCATAATATCGATAGAGTAAAGTAGTGCCCATCCTACTCCTTCGTTATCTACCACTACTTACCTACTCAAAGTGCCTTAAGTAAAACAGTATGAACAGATCACATTTTAGTGAATTGGCTCTTAATATCTATGGCTACTACCTTTAGTGATCTTCGTATTTCTGTTGACTTTCCAGAGTCGAGATTGCGAAGAGCAAGGCGAAAGTAGTGGTTGAAGATGAAGATGACCAGGTGATGAGGGGTCCTTCAATCGCATTAATATATACAAAGGACCTTACTTCTACATTAGCTGGGAATGGAAATGTGGTAGTATTTTCAATCCATCTGATGCTAATTATCATTATTCTAAGCATCCCCTACATTTGTCATGCTCTCATCAACCTTGATAAGTCCGCTAAAATGAGGAGAACTGCATAGTCTTTGATTAACTGTATGAAGTAACGGAATGACATTATATTTTATATATAGTCTAAAAATGCTCATGTACTTTATACCTGTTTGGAAACTGGATTAAATTTTACATAAATAGGAAAAGATCATAATTCTGAGATGAGGAACAACTATTTTATTTGGCATTTTGACATGTCGCGATAATTATCACATATTTGATTTGATGAAAATCATTCATTGAATGAGTCATTTTATAATAATATCCCATATGGATAAAGTTGACTGTTTGAAGTTACTACCTCACTGTTAGTAATCTCAGCAAATTTCCGATGTAAACACACTCTTAAATTGGTTAACTTCCAATCGAATCTCATTTCCTATGAATGGGTGCTAAATGACCAACATAAAACAAAGACGGTTGCAAAAGCAAGAATTCTTGTCATCTTAATTGTCCATGTGCTCAAAATCGGGTAAAAATGTATGATAAAAGGTGGGCAAAAATTTCTGATAACCAGAGGAATCCAGATTTCGGATAAGGTAAGGCCAATTTGCTTTGAAATCTCATATTTGAATTCTCTTAGAAATTAAATTTTATAAATGCATTGTTTGTCATAAGCAAAAATAACATTAATGATTGCATGCAGATATACTTCTTCCAAAAATAGGGAGAAAAATCTAGCGGTGAAAAGTGAAGGAGTAGGCATAAAAAGATAAAAAAGGTAATGAGTTATTATAGAACACTGATACATTCCACTGGAGCTATTTTAATCTGAGTTTTCCAACTCCATTTCTTTTATTTAGTACATCTACTGCCTTATCTGGTCGTGACAGTCTAAGCAGCAGTTATCCACGAACACTGACGCCTGTCAACCTTCCTCTAATAGGTTTAGGTTCTCGAATGCCTTCAGAAAACAATGTCAGAGCCCTACGAGCTCGAGGAATCAGCACAAGAGGCTATGAAGATTTACGCGAGATAGATAATGTCAACGGAGGAGGTGTTGGGGGTGGTGGTACTGAGGCGGTTTCGAGTCCATCTCGGCCTGGTATGAACCCAACTATCATTCCTGTAAATGTAAGTCGTGGAACTCAGCAGAATAACCGGATGCTGTCAGTGACTAGGTAAATTCACTGCTTAATTTTTTTATTATTGTTGGCATTCAGATTGTGAGTTGAAATGCTGCTTGTGTGCCTTTTAGAAAATTTTATTTCCAGTTTAGAACCAAAATATTGTAGTTTTTGCCGGTACACTTTCCTGCCTTTTTTAATTGAATAGTTGCGTATTCCCTCTATGAATGATTCCAACCACAGAGATGTGTGCATTTAATGGAAACCACTTTTAAATATTGATTTAAATGTTTTTGGAGATCACAAACAAATAATTACCTTACCATTTCCTATTTGACGAGTTTTTGGCGTGAGAAATACAAAAACTATATTAAAAGAAAAAAATAAATAAGTGCCTTGAATTTTAAGTAACACCTTTTTAAAAGTGAGTAATGCAAAAGCCTGAAGAACAGGGCAATATATTTTACATATAATTTGATTCTAATTGAAGATATGTCACAAATTATATTTTTCGATTTCTTAAAATGTTTGCATTTTGTCCTAAAGTGTTCCATTTCTTATGAGCTCTCTATTAATACTCTATGAAATAGGTCCGCTTTTTTCTACAGACTAAACTTATTTAGCATCTCTTCCGACTTTCATCTTTAGCATCCTGAGACGAGGATTTTAGTCATTTCAGGAGTTACTAGAGGTTATGTAATTCTACGGGAATGCTTTAATCATATGCCATATCATTCAAATGTGTAATCTATTTCATATGAATAATTTCCGATTAATGCAATCTAAGGTATATCTTCAAAGTTCTTCATCAAACTTATACTGAAACTGGTAGATACTAATATTTTTCAGTAAAATCGATTAAACTACCACACATATTTTGATAAGAAGAAAACCTTGAGAAATAAAACATCAAAATGCAAAGATTTTATTTAAGCAAATCACTTGCACTTAGTTTAATTGTTCGATATGCTGGGTAAATCGTTTTTTTTCCACGAGTTGCATATGTGAAGGATATATATCTCCAAATATGCCAGATACTTTTGTGATAGCGGATTCCTCTAAACAGGCCTATGCGATTTGTTGTATATTTGATGAATCGTATAGGACGTAGGCGGAATACAGCAGAGCGATAAAATTATGGTAAGCCTCCACCCACTATACCGACGTATACCTGAACTCAGTTCAGTGCTTAATTAATGTTTAAATTTGTAACGGAATAATGCTGTTAAATTAGTCTAATTGATAATAGTAAAATGCAGTTCTTCTAGGCTATAAGTGACTCAACTTGCATAAATGAGAGATAGGAGAAAATTATCTTCATCTCATGGCATTTGTCTATTGAATTTAGCTATTTTTAAGATATCCGATATCCCGGTCCCAGATAGAGATGGGGAGAGTAAGAACATACAAATCAGTTAGAAACAAAACGAACTTCGATTATGATTTTGAAATATTGAAACAGGTCAATAAAATGAATATATGGAAAGTATAACAGACTTAAATAGTAAAAACGTTATTTCCTCAGGGGAAGGTATTTGGTAAAATATTTATCTCACCATAATATAATATTTCAGCCTCTGCAGCTATCCTAGCTTTCCATATTGTTGGTTGAATGTAGTTGACTTTTACATCTAATATGATTGGATGTGACTAACCGATTCCTGATTGATGATTGATGATAAATATGACAGTGACGTGATCTGTGATGGTGATTTTGTAGGAATGTAATTCGTACACGTTCAGTACAGGACATTTAGAGAGAATGAGAATTTAGCCTTACCCGAAAAATTCAATACAAGGCAGTCTTAAATACAAAATATTAGAAATTGCTCAAATTCCCATATTTTCAAGACTTGGTCTTCACCTTTTACATTGCTAACATTGAATGCGTCATTGAAAGCCATGTGTCTACCAGTTCAGTTCTTATTTGAAACCGAAGTTTCTTATGATGAAATAGATTAAATAAATATTCACTAGTGCATATTTCCAATTTGGAGTGACATAAATTCACGTGATTTAAACAAAAGTATATTTTGTCAATCTCGATGCCAAACGCTGGCAATATTGTCCTCATTTTATTGCCTTAGCAAGCATCCACCCTTTTTATTAGCATTTTTTAACACTTTCGAAATTTTAATCAGTATGACAAATATTAGAATTATACCGCAGGAAGTTTAGCTTAATTAGTGTAGTAAAAGGGATTTAGTTTCATTTTATCGATTCTGCCTCAAGGGACCTCAGCCAATTATTTTATTCTCTTATATCAATTTCGATCCTATTTAATCTTCAATCCCATAGCCTAATTATAAATGAGTATTACTTGTCAATCGATGAAATAATATTTCTGATTAAATGTTTCCCTACTTCATGAATTGCCAACATCTGATTCTTAATATGTAGAGTTTAAAAATAAATTGCAGTTGTGCTTAATGCTTCACATAGTTTAAAATTATATGATATCTTTATTTCTGACACACTATTGGTATATGTTTCCAGTGGATCTAGATTGGCTTTTATCTCTCAAATTTCAGGATTCCCTGAATTGAGGAGCTCCATATTTCACTTCAATATTTTCGGCAAAGTTTCTCCACAATTCTTCTCCTTTTATTGTTCACGAATCTTAATAATTTATTAATAAACAATTTTTGAATGTTATTCTTCTTTTGCGGTGTTCTCAATTCATGAGCACTCTTCTTTGTTATTTCATATACTTCATTCCTCATCCAATTTCGCTTGATTCCTGTCACTCAGTGCCTTTATTGGTCATGCAATAACTTTACTACCTTTTGCTAAAGAGCAGTCATTAAATCCCTTCAGAAACCTTTTGTATGGTAGTTACCATACATTCATACTGGCGATACCATTCCTACATTCGGGTATTTTGCCCTTTACTTGAATCGGCTTTTCGTTTAAACACTACTGGTAGGTAAATATTTAGCTGTGTAATTTTATACACTGAAAATGGTCTTGGAACCATTTGTAGTTACAACTTTTTCAAATGTATTCTGTCAAAGTGTAGATTGCTTTTGTTCCGTCATATAAGATGGAATGAACTCTTTAATAATTCATAATAATACTTCTTTCAGAATTATTGCGTGAGGTCATTTCCCTTTCTGACCAAACGCTGCATATTTTATGAGATGCTCTCTTAAGTGATAGCAGTGTTTCTTACTGAATCATTACGCTTCTATTGTTGACACCTTCATTCCGTTTTATATCTCCTTCTTCCCGTTGTATTCTTTTAGCTAGCTATTATTTGAAATAGTTTTTGTGCCACCACCTGAAAATGTCATTTGCGGTTTTTTCTTGATAGTAATATTCGAAATGATTTAGAAATAAATGATTAATTTTAAAAACTAAATACTTTAACTGAAAATTATTTTAATTAAAAATACCATAACCTAAACGTATACAGAAAACAGAAATGTTTGTTTGCAGGTTATTTAATCTCCTGAAACTCCACTATTAGAGCCTCTAGTCTTGATTTTTACTTGACGGTTTTTTTCAGTCTCTGCATCGATTCGAGCATGTTCTTTTATTTTCACAAGAATAAGAAACTTCCAAACTTCAAATTATGCCGATAATAAAGCACGTTCTTGGACATATAAATATGCAGAGATATTTTGTTCTCAATGATTCTGCATGTATTCAGTAAATAAATATTTCATGATGAGTTAATGGGAAGCACTACTTTTCAAGCGCAGATTCTTGTAACATTGCGTTTATAACCAGCTTTACTTCTAAATTTTTCGCTTTTTTCTATGAACTGTTTCTTAGAGAATAGCCAAGTGATTGAAAATTAAGCTAATATTGTACGTATAAAAGTTATTCTTTTGTATTTAAAAATGACCATTTTATTTATCTTCCTGGTTACCATTTTTATATTTTCAAGTTATTCGTACTTGCATCATTTTTCTTCCAAATCTAAACATACATTTTTAGAACCTATAATATATGGGTAGCCGTTTAGTGAAAAAATTTGAATTCTAATATTACTGTGGCCTACTTTTTCTACCAATTTATTATTTCCAAATCCTAATAATTTCTCTCTTGTGAAAGATATTTGCCTGTTTGAAATATTATATTTGATTCAACTTTTTTTAACCAAATCATAGTAGTTCTATCCAAAATGTATTCGATACAGGTGAAATGAATACATTAAGATGAATTGCAGATGCCTCATTTCCAAGTTTCCCTCTGTATATTATTAACTGGTAACAAATAAAGACAAATACGAGAATATGTCCACGCTCGAACCGTAACAAAATCATGTTGGTTATCAGTCGAAAGACCAGTTTTGCAAATTCTGTTAGCTATCAACATCAATAAAGCTAATCCATCTGATCGAGAAGAAGGACAGAGAGACAGAGAGCTTTCTGCCCTACGATTACTTTTAGCAAAGGAGGAAAATTTAAAGAAACATGACTTCTTTGGTCTGTTAAATATCCCTTTGTCATTATTATCTTGGCTTTATGATTCCTGTGAAATTCAGAGCCTCCTTTTAAAGATTGTTGGATGAAACTACACCGAATGTCGATTATAATTAAATTTCATATTATTTAACTCAATTTACATTATATTTATAGTCTATTTAATAACAGAAGATTGGCTATAAATGGAACAAGTTTGAAGTATTGATTTTTAATGACTATTACGCCTCCATACGAATAATTAGTTAAAATTTGTACAATGTGCAGGATGAAGAACCCTAATGATGAAAGTCTAGAGCCACTTTATCGTATATACATATGTTTTAAATCCATTTTTTTGTCTTAGCCGAAATTTTTTAGATACATCAAAAAAAATGACAGTATATCTTCCAGTTTTAAGTCCATTATTTTCGGAATTTTTACTATGAATCTCTCCGGTTATCATTTTTATTCATTTATATCTGTTAAGTGTGTTAAGTCTAACTATATTCTTTCGTGGTTGTTTCTTCACACGTTCAATCGATGAATAAAACTCTACCTAGTTGATAGGTACTCCTAGGTTGGTGTTTCTACTTCTACCTACCCCTGCTGACACCGTAAAATAATTTCAAACCGTCGGTTGTTAGTTTATATGTTCGGAAACAATAACTCTAGGATTGATATTTGTTTTGTTTAAAAAGGTTAAAAGTACTTTTTGAAGTAATTAAGATTTATTTAATATCTTAGAACTGCACCTCAAAAGATGACAGTAACTCGGGATACTCCATGTGTCCTGAGAGCCAGTTATCCTGATGCCTCTGACAGTAATACATCATCCACAGTTGCCTCATCCACCATCCCACCGCCACCAAGTCGAAAGCGTGTTGATTTCGCCTCACATTCTTCATTGCTGCCTCTGCTCAATTCCAACAGCCTTCCAGTCAACAAGACTCGAGAACCCTTCTATCAGCGTAGTTATCAGCTACCATTCAATGGAAATGCCAATGGAAACGGAAATGTAGATGGGGTCAGAAATGGAAACGGGAACAATAGCAGTGGTAATAAAGGAGTGGATGACAATGGGTATTATCCACGAACCTATCGAACCTATCGCAATGGAGACTATCCTATCTTAAGGTAAGTGTATAGGTTTAATTCTAGCATAAAAAGGAATGTGAATGGGATATAAAATATAATCTGATTTCTTAAGAGTACAGCGCAGCCAATATTGTATTACTAATGATACTTTTAATGAAGATATCGGAATGGAATTACTGATGGCTGAATGCACACTCATCTAGAGTCTCTTGTAATCTATTGGTTATGAAGCCCTTTATCTATAAAATAATAATTCCGAAAGAAACATTCTATGGTGTGATAAAAAAATATTAAGTCGCAAATATTAGTAATTACAATGTAAAAAGCTTTTTATCATGAGATAGCATCAGCGCATGCAAAACATTAATAGTCCAGTAAGGGATAAAATGGGATCGATTGTGAGTATAAAATAAAGTCAGGATATTAAGAATATCACAAGGACGTATCTAAGGTCAATCCACTGCTATTAAAACGGGCGAAAAGAAACTGCGCTTATATAAATAACGTTTATTTCTTTACATTGTGAGCATTTTTCGTGCTTTTGTATTCGATGATGTGAAAGAATCTCTTGTTGGAATCTATCCCACAGGGTTCAGTGGGTGTTAAAAAGAAGGTAATTGAGGTAAAGTAATTTTCATTGAAGCGGCAAATATTCTGCAATAACAGATGAAGAAGATTGAATTAGCGATCGTAGTGTAATTCTGGACAATTTGTTGTTCAATCCCCAATCGCAACCATATTTAGTAAATTACAATTTATTTCACAATTATAGATAAATAATTTTCCTATTCAAATTTTATTATTTCAAGTTGTTTAGACTAGTTTTGCTGAATAGTGATTCCATAAATTTTATATGACGTATTTATGAAGTCTTTTAAATGAATAATTAATTATTGTCTTCACTTTAAATTTATTTCAAAATTCTTTTAAAATATTTTGAACTGTTTTTGAAATAGATGAGTGCACTGGCCTTACGGTATTGCAAATTCAGAATTTGAAAAGCGATCAACAGACAATAACGAAGGTAGATTCAGAAGCTGGCATAGAACTTTGACTTCCTTTTCCGCTGATGTGTTTTATTTGTGTTCCATATAAAATGCTGTAATTGGTAAAATGAACTTTGGAATTTCATGTGTAGCACAATGGACAAAAATCTTAAAATTATTTAATTTTAGATGTTAGATATGAACTACGATTCTTATTCTCATTACAGAAATCATTCAACTATTAACAATTTTAAAGCATCCTATTCGTTTGACTGTAATTTAAAAAATAATAATATTATAATAACTGTTCTTTTACTTTTAATCCTCATTTTTCTTAATCTTCTACAAAAATTTCATTGATAAATCACACCAGTATCGACTGAGATAGATGCGTAAGATGCAGAATCGTGTATGATTAGAAATTAGAATAATAAAAAATTGAAATTTAATGAAATTGGTTATGGAGCATTCATTTAATCAATTTTCGAACCTAGTATTATTGGGCATTCCAGTCATATGATGAGATTTTCTTGACCGGTAACACGATAGTAATGCATGTAATTAATTTGTCGTACAAACATTGCTCTCTTCTCTCAAAAAGAAGGTTTAAATTTTTTAGCGGGCTTCGTTTTAGTTCCACCTACCAGAAAGCGCTGTCAACATATAATTTTTAAAATTCGTTGTTCTCTAATATTATGCACATATAAGGCAAAAGATCCCAAGTTGCATCAAAGGGAGGCATTTAAAAGGGTGAAAGGGAAAAGAGTAAGAGCGAAATCAGGTTTAAGTAAAGAGTAAGTTGCGATATCAAAAGAGCTTAATTTCATTTTAAGTTCTAGTGGCATCTGATATTTAACTTTTTACCTTAGTAATATTACTTATCATATCATGCTCCTAGAGGTTTCTGAATAGATTTGTATCTGCAATACTCAGAACCTGTTGTGGTGTTTGCTACTCAATTCCAAATGATTCGGTTCTTTTAATAGCCATCGGCGCATTGTTAATACTAGTTTCTGTATTTTAAACAAAACTGTTTGCTAATGGCCGTTAAATTAATTTTTGGCTGATTTTTCAAATAATTGCTTAATCATTTTATTTTTAGGTAGGTAGTGTTTAAATTAAATATCCCCCCCACTAATTGCAGTATGAGACATCCCTTTTCTGGTTTAAAATACTGCGGCGTACTAATTTTATAAATCATTGGCATACTATGCTCTATATTCTGAAATTCAGTAAAAATTATTTTAGGATATTATGTGAGTGCCATTTCTGCAAATTAATTTAAAATTAATGTGTCATTTATCAAAAAAGTTATTAGAAGCATTTCTTTATCATATTTTGCTAAATCCCTTTTTAACACTGGAAATCTACAGTCTAAATAAAAGCATCATTCCATTTTAATTTTTGCGAGTTTTAAAACATTTAATGACTTCGGAACTTATCGCTTTTCCCTTTGCTCATTAAACATCGCTTTTTTATTGAACTACTATTTCAGTTTTCAAATTAGAGGACTGATACTCTGTCTCTTCTTCTGATTTAAATATTCTATCACCACATATTTCTTCCTCATTTAATAGTGGTGTAGTTTATAATACTTGTAAAGTCTCCTCTCTTCAACGACACCTCCTAAGCTATAGTCTTTCCCTTGAAAAACACACGGAATTTGTTTTAGGCGACAAACAATTACTAAAAATTCGTAATCTTTTTTCCGATTTTGGGAAATAGTACAGAAAATTGCACTATTGGAAACTTCTTTAAGATAACATTTATCTTATTGAAAAAAATCGGCAAGATGATTCCACTCATTCGAGAGTGGCAATTTCCTTTGAATTTATTTCTAAGATTTATTGCTACTGTCGGGGTTATTTGCTTTCACCTTTTAGGCAAATCAAAGTTGAAAACATGTATTTTAATCTCTAATCTTCAATCAAATTACTCAGAAATGGTTACTTTATTGATAAATCAATAAGGTATAAAAAGCGTTTGCAGTCAATTTGACTTTGACTGAAAATATAAAAATGAGAAAACAGGAGCAGACTAGACCACTCATTAATTCATTGATGGTTATTTATAAGACTAAAAATCTTTTCATATGACTGACTATTAAAGGTCAAACTCTAGATGAGTAAATGAACGTTTTTCGTCCTGCCTAAAATGCGCCCTACAGGAGTCCTATCAGTGACAGATGATAACATCTGCGGATTGCGCACTTTGTTGTGTTGATTCATGAGTTCTGGCATATTAATGATATAAGTAATAATTTTTAGGATGGTAATTTATGATAAAAATTTTAAACAAGGTAATTAAGAATAAAAAGTATAAAGGTCTGTAAGTGTAAGAAAGACGTAAAGATGAAGCCTGAAGCATACGACTGTTTAGGTGTAGCAAGAACCAACCATTACATCATGATGGGTATTTTCACTCAATATAACATTGGGATCGTTGTAAATATATCTTGGCTTTTAGATTTTCATTCCCGCCAGCTAACGCTTTCCTTCTGGGTTGGCGAGGTTGGTGACTTTATCTACTTTCAATCCCTCAGCTACAGCGTCTTGGGGGCTTACAATTATTAATCCTCTAGTTTTCTTTCCGTAATTCATACCTAATTATTTAAAATATTTTTAAAACATTGAGAAAACTCTTGATTTAACAGTGCTGGACTCAAATTATAATAGGCACCAATAAGTAGAAGGAAAATTTTTGCTTTACATATATCGCCTCTTCTAAATTATATTTCGAACAAAAAATGCAAATTAATTTGGGAGAAAATCCTTTTGAATAAAAAAGGGACGTTTTGCTTTGTATTCACTTGTGTGTTACCTAATTTCTTGTCACAATATGGGCATTTGCTATGCACAACCAACGCAATGTATCTACACTATCTAATTAGAATACATTATATGTACATGTATATATAGATATATATATTCGCATACATACATTGAGCTTTGAATGTGACGGCAAATATGTCATATTACTCTCTTTTCCCATAAAAGGCTTTGTATTTCCCTAAGAGCGAATTGCTTTTCTTCCTGTTTACCAATTCGACAGATCCAAAAAATTTTATAAACCTTGGAGCTTTCAAATGAGAAATTCCTGAAATAATGCTATTGCTTTTTTATTCAACTTCAACTTTTACAAATCAGCCATTAATGCATAATAATTGAAAAGCAACATCCTATTTTTAAAATATATTATTATATTCATAGATTTTTCTAAAAACCACGAGAAGAACATAAATATCACGATATTTTATTTGACATTTAAATTTTACCGAAACATTCACCTGCTGCTCGGAAACCTAGGGTCATGATTTTTTATTGCGTTTGTTGACTGTCTTTCACCCTCCAAAATTAAATAAATAGTGTCTGATCTTACCATAGCTTGACACGTTTTTAAGCTCTTACATAATTGGATATCTTCACGAGGAAGAGTTTAACAATCTTATCTTACATTAAATAGTCGAACAAGTACATGCACTGATTTACTGATTTGAGCAAAGGCAGGGTGGGCGAAGGGGGGGGGAGGATGGGACAAGAAGAGGCTCTAAGAAATTCGAGAGGAATTTTTTAATCGGGCTCATTTCCAACCTGAGTTAGGTTTCAGCTAATTGTATTCCATCTCAAATTAGGGATACTTATTGATTTTTTTACTAACTTTTATCGAATTTGGCTGAATGGCAATTGTATATGACTAAATAAGAAATTCACTTTCATTGAGATTTCCTTATTTATTGAATACTTATTTTCCAATGTTGATTTACATTACTCGTTCTGTCGGCGGAGACATACATATTATCATCCCATTATTATTTCATGAAATTCGATTAAAAAGAAATTACTTCCAATTATTTATTCCACTCTATATAGGTACTGAATAAGGTAGAGGAATGATGCAGGTGGGGTTCAAATCACTAATACATATGCATTTGGAAGGCCGGTCACATGGATAAATATGCATATGGAAGGATGATGGAATTCCGACAGTTCAATATTTATATACACATTAAGATCATTATGGATAACACACGAGCCGCGTAAAAACTTGATGTCCGGCGCCCTCTTGGTATGCGGCAGATAGAAAAAATGCACACTCCAAATATTAAAATTACATTAAAATGACAGTCGGAGCAATTTTTACATGACATAGAAAGGAAACAGATGACTTCCTAATTCTTCTGAATGAAAAAAAAATAATTTTAGATATTTCGACATTTAGATTATTTAGGAACATAAGGAAGACGTTGTCATTTTTATACGGTACGAATATTCTTCATACCGTCATGAATTTGAAGAGGTAGAGAGTAGCCGACGTTTTACCACCAATAAAATAGTTGTCTTCTTACATATACTAGGGATTTAAGGCATGTAGAACTAAATCGATTTTATTAAATTATTTACCATCCTCACCACAATGACCACTGTGTCCAACCTCCATGAAAGTGGAGTCTGTTATAGTCCTTTATACCAGCAGTTGATAGTAAGAGTAGGAAAGCAGTTGGTGTAAAAAACTAATATGAATTAAGTTGAGATATCCCTTTCTCATAATATAAAATAAAATATTTTAATATGCTATTAACTAAATGATATTTCCATAGTACTAAGCTAGTAATCAAAAGTCTGGGATAGGTAAAAGTCTATTCCGAATTCCGTCAAATACCAGTAGAGCAGACTGTTTCCCAAAGAATATAAACATACAGACGGTAAAGTTTGGTGTCGGTCAATATATCTTAAGTTATTGACAGAGTACACTTTAAGACAGTGAGGAGAGGTTTGTCTAATAGACAGGTCATTGTCAATTTGATACGTCTTCATAAATGATTTTCATTCTTACTAGATACAACTATGGTATGAGGAGTAGAACCAATGGAAATCGGGCACCATCGCCAGCGCCAAGTTCAAATCAGGTCACTCGACATCAAGTTAGAAGCTCAAGTCTCAAAACCCATGCTCCTCCAATTGCCAACAGTCCTGTGGTTTATGCCGACATTCAAACAAATCCACCACCGCAATTTGACTATCGACCACGAGCCAATGTGGGTTTTTTCATACATATATATACGTATTCTTGTTTCATCTTTTATAACTCTTTATATTTGTGGTAATTTTCAATAGGATTTTTGTTAAGGGTTTATTATTTTCTCAATAATATCCTAAACTTTTATTTAAATTTGAAGATTTCCTAAGACCTCTCTGCAATTAATTCATTTAGAATGTGACTATTGAATCTAAGTAAATCATCGTTGAAATGCATCAAAAACTGTGCACAAAGATCCTGGAAAAAATGTTAGTACATTGAATATCTTTTTTCATGTGAGTACACGTAAAGGGACTACTGTAAACGTTGATGGGTAATACCTGTTTTGCCTGTGTCTAAATATAGCACCATTTAATTTCGCCGAATAACGAACCCATATATATATATACCAATATTGATACGATTTTATCTCGAGATTCCCGTGTTACGAGAAAGTATTCCCTGAAGATAATATATGTATCCAATTCTTAAAGTCACTGTTGCAAATTGAGGTCTTCTATTTCAATGTAGGCGTCAGTTTGAAATCCTGGTCTTCACCTTTAAGTATTAACTGCAGAAAGTCGTAAAATTTCTACTGTTAGCTTGAAATAATGTAAACGATCACCTGGCAAGGAGATATGCGCCAGGAATAGTCAAATATTTGACAGATTTTATTGATGCTCTGTCTCTCTGTTAGTAATAAAATGATATCTACCGGAATTCGGCAGTGTTACAGTTGCAACCACTGATTAAAAATGTGAAGGGAAATATGTCCTGGGTGGAATTAAAAAATTTCTGAGCGGAAATCTTTCAACTAAAACAGTTACTTAATTACTGCTTCTTCATACTCATCCCTGGTAATGAAATCTTCTCACTGCTTTTTTACCAACTCATCAGACAATCAATCTATCTATATATTCTGAGTTTACTCTCCCTATAATGAAGGTCGTAGTTTGGGCTAGAAATTTCTTATTTCTTTCCCTACTAAGTCTGATCAATGATAGTCACTGAGCATCTAGCAATATGACAGTGGTGTTCTGGAACACATCAGCGGTCACTTATCGTTCTGTTAAAATTATAACACACAATTAAGAACAAAACATTTTTTTGATAGCAATTTCATGTTTTTATTGCTGCTTTAATAGCCACTTTTAATTTTGTTAAAAATTAGTGTATCCTTAAATCAGTGTATTCCTTCATCAGTGTGAAACATTTGACCGGAATTAACAGAAATTAACTAAGTGGTAAAGTAAGAGAATTAGATGATTTAGGTCTTAAAATCAAGAACTTTCATTTAACACCTGTCACGATTTATGCCTGTTTGTCTCAAAGACTTTAAAGTAGAGCTAATTTAGGTGCTTCACCAAATTAATTTCGATATTTCTCTGTAGAACTTATGATCTTCCTAAAGTCTAACAGGATACAATGGACTCCCGAGTGAGAAGTCCAAGAGTTAAGTAGTATGACATGTTTACCGCAGAGTTAGAATTGGATGAGAAAGGAAATGAAGAAAAGGAAGTTGAAATAGGATTTTGGAGGCACGACGAAGGTGTTAGTACTGAACGAGGGCGTCCTGAGTCATGAGAAACAGACGCGAATGTAGATACGATGTTGGAATTATGTGTTCATCGGTAAGCTACCAATCAATATCATTTGCTGCTAATTAGAGCCCACGATGTTATGAATTTGTTTATGTGCAGATACAAGTCGGAGTACTGAGTTCTACAACTTTCACAGCTTGAGATATTTGATACCTACACTAGATAGAGACCTTTCAGAGAGAAGGTCTTCAAATATGAATCCAAATTCTTTGTTTGATTATACAAAAATGTGAGGGGAAGCTTTTCTCACAGCAAGTTTTGTAAGAAAATGATTGCTTTTTTATACAAGTTTCTGTTATTCCCTTTTTAAAGGTTAATCATCAACAGAAGGGGAAAGCATGAACAAGTTTATAGGATCCAGGTTATTTGTTAATGCATCTACTATTATGTCTAATATTCACGCTTCCTATCCAACCTCAACGAATTAATAAATAAACGGAATAAATATGTGAATAGATGCTGTTTACCTAATTTCACAACTTAATCTCTCTTATTTAATTGCACCTTTTTCAACTAACCAAAATGTAGTCGGTGGATCCCCAGTTCTTTAGTAACGTGAGTTTCTGTCAAAAATTTGCTGTATCTTTGCTAATGAATGCTTCGTTACTCGAGCATTGCTCGTTAGAACCGCATGAGGACATAATTTTATTACTGAATAGATTTGCTAACATGATTTTCGCTATATTATCTATTGTTATTATTTTTCAGAGTAATATCAAATAACTTCTTACAAGTAGTATTCTTGAAAATGTTTTTGAACACGGAGACCAATAATGTAGTTCAACAAAGTCTGAAACGGGGTTAATGAGAAGTAGATAAAGTAGTCAGGGGATCAAGAATCATACTTTATTTGAAATCAGGATGCATTAAGTTGTAACAGTAATTTTCTAATGTTTCAAAGTTCTTACTTCATACTTTGACTCTGAGGTCTCCGGATGGGTTAATATCTGCAATATTCAGAGCTTGTTGATCAGGTGATTAAATCGAGTGGTATATTATTACCATTTCCGTTCAGTTTCAACTTATAGACAAGAGTAGGTAGATAAGATCACCAAAAATGATCTTTGCTAACAATTCACTATTTCATTACTCTTTTCTTCTACCATGAATAATCACGATAATTATATGTTTTCATCTTGTGAGTGCCTAACTAATTCACTTCAATGCTTTAAAATTTCAGATTAAAGTTGGTAATACTTCACGTGGCAATGCTACATAGAAAGTTGAGCAACTGTTAATCTTCTAATATTATTCCGGGTATAGTGATGTACATTATTCATTGGGTAAAGTAAAATTATTTGCAAAACTCGGGCTTTGAAAACCCATTACCTCGTTGCGGTATTTGTATTTGTTATTATATCTCCTGGCACAGTTTAATAATGTAGTCTCAGGACAAAGGAAGATTTTCAAATAACAATGTATATACGGAGTTTAAATTTTCTTCTTTAAGTATTCAATTTCTGTAGAAAATTAATAGGAACTCCAATTTCACAGTGGCTAATCTAGCGAAATTTCTTTGAATGGAGAAATGAAATACATTCAGGTAGATTCTTCATATTATTAGACTCATGGATTGAAAGCACATTTCTAAAATATGACGAAGATGTGTGTGATTCTTAGTATTATGCATACTCGGAGGAGAGTAGGATTTACTTTATTCATATCGGTTTTAAGACAATGACCTTCATGGATTGAGATATTTGATGGCCATATGTTTTGCTGCAGAGTAGTCTTGAAGACCTAATAGGGTTATAAATGTTTATAGTGATAAATTCAAATTCGCATCTTGGATGTATATGGAATTTTTATGCTCAATTTCGCTAAATATGCACGAACATGCTACTGCACAGCAAAATAGCATTAATATCGTTTTAATTATCCTTTGGTTCTTTCGTATTTCAGTACCGTCAGTCTTTCAACGATGAGAAAGAACATTGAAACCAAACACTGCAACTGAAGAGTAGAACGAAAGAATGTACCAATATCTACCGATTTAGATTTTAAATTTGCGGATAATCTCCGTAAAATCGTGAGACATTGTTGAAGATGATTGTGCGCGTGTGTAATATTTGCCTTTCAAATAACTTTCTGCCCATGGTCCTTATAACTTCATATCTCTCTATATACAAATATTTATATCGAATTCAAACTGGATGCAATTCTCTTCCATCACAGTCTTTATGAACACTCAAATTCCCGCACCCCTCCCTCTTTTAAACAAGCATATTTTGAATAAGTATTAATGATGATGATGCATATATAGATATATACTCCCTTGTGAATTCGTTTCTTTATATACCCTCGGGCTCACCATGCCGTCTCCCTACCATATTGTAGTCTCATACCCAGTTCTTTCCCATTACCCTCCTCATTCATGTTAATTCCATTTTTCAGTAACTCAGAATTTTACCTGCCCTTGTTGCATGCATTGCTTTAAACTGAAGGCTATTTTGACCATAATTTACGTTTCGTTTTTATTTTGGGGTATGGTGGATGCCAGTTATGTTGATCTCACTAGGAGTGAAAATAAATTTACACTGATACTAGATAAACTCCATATCCTTTCATAAATGCTTTATTCAACACTCTTCTTACGAAGAAGGAAATATCATAAGATCACCCTGGTTAGAAACTCAAATTCTACCTCCATTTTATTGGCCAGACTTAACCATTGTGGTTGAACATTCCACTCACCGGATGTGAGCCGATGGATATTGAATCCTTTGACATCTGACTTCACGGATGAGCACATTGATTGCTGTGTCACCGTTACTGGCCAGATGTATTTGCCATTATTTCAAAATGTATGTGTAACGTACTAAGCCCTCTTATAAGAAGTAACTAGTGATCAATCGATAGAACACATCTAAAAGTAATTAATAGGTTTTATTAACAAATAAAGAAAATTGCATTAAGCCCTTAATCATTTGCCATAATTAAACTAGCGCTGATAAACAACGCATATAAGCAGGAATCATAAACCGAAAGGGGTATTATATAACACTCTAGACTTTAGTCATATTTGGAGAATTATAAATAGATGTATAGTACTAAGGAGAGGGAGTGACAATACATAAGAGTAATGAAAATAATGCCTGATGCATATGCACTGATGGTCCAGTGGTCAGCGCGCACGATTGCTAAGTTTAGAGGACACAATGTCGATGTTCATCGGAGGGCACATCCAGTGACATGGTGGGACAGCTTCACTGGTTACTACTAATCAACAAGAGGAGTGGTAAAATGCCAGTTTCACATGGGAGAGGCTCCACCTAATTTAAGTGTTATTAATACTTCTAACGGATTTGAGATGTGAGATACATCGAGACCATTACAATTCTAGATTTCATTGTGATTAAACGTTTGCAAGATGAATCTTGAAAGGAAAGTTCTACGAAAGTAGGTTTGAAGAAGAATATATACATATATTTATATATTTATCAATTTCTATTTGTGAGGTATAAATTGGAAGTCATGCAGACAAGTCTGATTCGACATGTCCTCGTCTAAATCGTAAGTCAGTTTAAATTGGCATCGGTTAGTAATTACAGTACGTTTATTTGGTAGGGATGAAAATAGTCCCAAAACTGGTCATATCTCATACCACATTGGTAAGGTAAAAAAGAAACATGTAATTTTTCATCGCGAGAAGGCAACAGATGTTGGGTAACAGTAAAGTCCACTAAGGGGAGGAAAAAGACGATAATAAATTAGGCAAATATATTAAAATTCTTACTATATATCATTTTTTCGAAACCAGTTTTACATTATTCACATTTCCAAACCTGAAATTCCGTTCACGATATTTAGCATACGTGACATACGCATATGAAGTAATTAAGAAAGTATCGGAATGAAATAATTGAGAACTATTTAACTGGAAAATGATGCTTAATCTAAATTTGATTCATTCCAAGTCCCTAGTTTTCTCAAAAGATGAATTAATGTTACTTGATAATCAAACTAAGGCTAGTTTTATATTTTTACTACTTAACGAAATCAAAATAGTCAATAAGCTGTTTAGATATCTAACATTTCAGAATCACAAGCGTGAGGTCCCAAATTGACCTGCCCAGACATTACCTGCTGAATGACCTCACGCTTCAGCTTTCCCTTAGCCTGTTAAAATAAATGTCCTTTTAACGTAGTCGATGCAATTGTGTAAAGTACCGCTTAGTGGTCTGAACATTTTAAACATTTTATGTGATCATTTACTTCTTAATTAAAACTAATTCTGTACAAGGTGGACTTCCTGATTTCTGCTAGTCCCAATTATTTGACTCACTAGAACATTACCTATAATATATAATAAACCTGACCCAAAGTAAAAGTTTTCGTAACTAAAATTCGTATTATAACTCAACCAAACCTAAAATATTAAAACATTCTATTTGCTGACAAGGAATCAATTTGGCAGTGAGAAGAAGAGTGGAAATGGAGTTTTTTCGAAATGGTACGGATAAAGCGAGATTAAGTTCACAGATGTGCTGGATGCTGACGCAACATAGGAATGAGCATATTGGCGGGGATTATACGAGAACAGATCAAGTGAACGGCTGTGAAAAGTGGATAACGTTCACAGAGATGCACTGCAGAGAGTTGAGTGTAGATCTAGATTTAAATAAAAAAAGGTACCAATATTACATTATTACCCATTCAAAGCAACCAATAATTCACTAAGATATGCAAACCACAGGCGAAAATTCATTCGGAAAACTCAGAGATCTGCCTCAGTGTGTTGACCTTGGAACCTTCCAATTTAAAACAATGAGACGTTTAAACAATGAATTAAAAAGAATGAATCCTATTTGACACCTTAGCTTTACCTTCAACTTTTATTAAACCACCTTATTTTAACGCATGTTGAACTCCCTTCCCATTCCATGCGTTCAAATACCCCGGCTTGATGTAACAAATGGAAAATAAATTATCGCAAACGAAATATAGCTAGTTTCATAAACAAAAAGTAGGCACTCTAATAAATAAATTTTTCGCTTTCCATTAGTAAAAATAACATATACCCCATCAAACAATTGAAGCAAGGCCACAAATACCTAATTTTGAGATAATTTTAACTTTTACCCTAAGATGAGCTTACCGGATTCATTGACCCAGGTTACAAATGAAACCTGCGGAGGCTGAAGTCATGAATTTCAAATATTTCCGGATAAACAAAAGGGCACTTAAATTAATTTCTGCACTGGAATAGGTGAAATTTCAAAGCTATTTCAAATTGGATAACTCTTAACTGATTCACAATCAATTAAAATTTCGAAATATTTTTTCTTTAAGGTCTTGAAGAAAGTATTACATGATTTATCGGCAGTTTTCTTAAAATAAAATACAAAGTAAAATTGAGATTTATGGATTCCTTAAGAAGATTCTAAATTCTAAACGAAATACAGTACTAAACATTTGTCCAGAGAACATATTGTTCTGACAACTTAATTCATAAAAATACTATTCCACTATAAGAAACTAGGTCAATAAAAACATTCACATTTAACATTTGGAAATGGTGACACTCCAGGTAACTGTAATAATTCTGCGAAATCGTCAGTCTGAATATAAAAACTTTGACTGCTGAAAAGACTTCTCTCTTGACTACAACGCACCGGATTTAGAATACACCTGGAGATCAATAATCTCCTGTAGCCACTCCTTCTGTGCAAACACCACCGAACAAACACATCACTCCATGTAGCACATGTAATTTTTATTAACTTGTATTCAATAAGTTGGGGTAGTTTCCCAATTATCTCCGCACTGTCTAAGTTAAGCAAATTAGTGACTCACTTTGTCTCACAGCGTCATGGCATATAAAAGACGTGACACCATGTATCGCCATTTCAAATGAAGTGAATGTCAATGGCCATTAAATACTTTCAAAGAACGGAAGTAAGAATATCAGGATTAAGAAACTATCACATATTAGGAACACTTTTAATCTCTATGCAATTTTACGATCAGAACTACCTTCCGCTGATAACAGGTCGATATCCCCAAGCATGCACTCTTTTCGATTTTAAAAAAACGATGTTTGCCAAGTAAAACCACCATTCTAATAGTACCATTTGCATAAATAATTGAATTATATTTGATTAACGTACCAAAATAAAGGTATAAATTAAGATGCCTTTAAAAAACCATGACCGATGAACATCGATAGAAATATGATAGAGAGTAATTGCCAATCATTTTTCTATTAAATACGACACTAAAAATCTTTCAATGCTATTTGAAACTTATGCGTTACTTGTGTTTAAATATCACAATTGACAGAGAATTAAATTCAAAACTTAATAGCAATGTGTTAAATATATTATGATGTCCAATGAGCAAACACAAACCTTTTTAGCAGTATCCGGTCCTGAGGCGACAAAATCTGGCTGAAGAGAGTTTTCGATCTCTTCGACTGTCATCTTAACGTACTGTGGATCGGCGAGCATTCGACCGATTATGAGGTTATACAAATCCCAGTCGTCACCAACCACTGGCATCAAATCACTTTGGCGAAGCATACCTAAAATGAAATACATAACTACTAATATATTTTAAGTAAGATAGTCAACGCTCTCAATTTCAGAGGCAATCAGTTTGTATTAGAATATGAATTATTCCAAATAAAATAAAATTTACTACATCCAAAATTAGGCCAAAACGTTTCGATAACAGCAATTCATAATGGACAAGGAAAAACGGTTGGAGCAGTAATTTTTAGACATGAAGGATCGGGCACGTTTGGGCACAGTAGATTTAAGGTATTATTTGTATTGGGTAATTGGAGGATGATGATGAGCATTATTAACCGGGACGGTTGGCCATCCCCATCGCTTCTGTGTAATGATCTAGTGACCACTGACTTGCTTAAATAAAATAATAATACCACCTGACCTTCGATATAAAAACTCTAATTTATAAAAGACATAGCAAAATAGTTCTACTTTAATCCTCAAGAGAAAATAGTCAATTTTATTAACTCTTTTGCATAGCCGTACAATAAGCTGTCACTCTTTAATCACCGTTAAACATCTTTCAGCTATACAGAGCCTCCTTTCCATATAGCATAACTCGAACTGAGGGGATTTAAAAAAATCCTTTTACAAGAAGCACATTTGACAGTCTTTAAGGAGTAAGAATGAGTAAATCAATGTTTCCGAAAGCAAAACAGGAGGTAACTTTGTGAGTCTGGAAAAAAATTTCTCCCCGCAAATACAATGAATTAATTTAAATTAATTAAAGCGCTATTTCCACCATTTTAGATATATTTGTAAAACTGAATGTAAGTGATTTAGTCACCACGAAAACATTCTTTTGCTTATGCTGTTCAAGGTAGATATAAACGATGACAAATAAAACCAATCTTGATTTTGATAAAAAGAGCACTTACTGACAGTACCGACAACCTGAACTTAATGTCTGCAACACGAGTCAATATTTCTAATTCATAAATGGTGGGATATGTATTAACGTCTCCATTTTAGGATTCATTTTTATTTTGCAAAAGTAATTTCTTCTGTTTTATTTCATGCAACTTTTGAGAATTAAGGGCATGGATTGATTGCAACGTCTTCTAATTATCGCGAAAACTGCTGACCAAAAAAGACAGGAAATTTCACGCATATCAAGGAAATTACGTTTTCATTATTTAAAATCCTCGTTTAAGCCTACAAGTGTGTGGGAAGTAATCTTAATTATTCAAAAATAAATAGAAAAGGCTTTGGTCAAAACAAGTCGGTAAATGTGTACGTGGTACAGTTGTATAATCTTGGACGTTGTCAACTAATTCGCTTACGACGCTGTCAAATCACTTGATAGAACCGTTTCAATCGGTCAGTACATCAACCAATTAAAATGCAGCAAAAAATAATAGTTTTTAACGAACGGATTTCTTCACAATATTAGCGGTGAGATAAAAACTCGTTATTTTTAAATTGAGGTCAGAAATATTACTAGCCAAAACTATTTTGAAAAGAAATTGCATTGAAAATTTCGAGTAATAGTTTTCCCTTAATAAAATTAAATTGGAATATCACCAATAGCATGAATATAAAGTCGAAGCTTAAGATGAAAAGTAACTGCACACCACAAGATATTCGCAAAAGCCCATTCAGTATTAAATTTTCACCCTGACCAAGACACTTATTTTCTCCCCTATTCAGAAACTAGTATACGATTTTTAACTCGAGTTTATTTGGTATTATAGAAAACCAATCTGTTGAATATAGCAAATTAAAATATTTTTAATTTAAATAAAAATTACAGGAACTTCTGTTTACTCTTAGAGGTACATAGTTTATCGATCAGAAGGGCAATGAACTTGACTGCGGTTTTGTACTTTAAACCTTCGCATACACCATCTGCACCGTGAAGCTATATACGCTAGCCGGTGTTCGACGCTCTATGTTTAATAGGGGACATTATAGTCTTTGCTGACTATTTCATGAAATAGAAATCCAATTTATAGGCTAATAAAAAGCGTCAACCCAGAACATTTAGCGAGTGAGATTAGTACACTAATTTTTAGCAGCCAATCAACATTTGAAAACATTGTAGATGGGATGTATCATTCCTCCAGAAATCCACATGTCAATAAGTTGAGATAGCCACCAGAACGCCCTCTTACTATTCCACCCATCCAAACGTCCTTACTTATTCTAACATAACATTAGCGGTATTTCGATGATTAATCTGCGTGGTACTAAATAAATGTGATATTTAAGCAATGTAAAGTTTATAGAGTACGTGATGTTAGCTAAAGGATATAAAAAACCGAGTCACAGCACACTGATCAAATTATATAAAATGCATTCCGAAATTGACTCTCACTTCCCTCATTAAATATCATTACTAACTACCATACTATCATATCATACTTTACATCTCCACCTTCAAATTTTATCCTTAACATCAACTTTACTTGAATATTATTAGTTCAGAAAACACCGTGTAGAAAAACAGACAAAGCACAAAAAGGCATACTACGGGATCCCCAGAAATCAGGCCACTTTTGTCAGCTGTTCTTTCTTAAAAAGCAGAGCGATTTCTATATCATATATTTTAATTGGAAATAAAACGATCACTCGTGATTTTCAAGATTTCGACAAATTAGCAAAATTTAATTTAGGATTCTTACTTCATGACCGAATGATAAAATGAAGTATGGCACAAAAAAACATCTCTTAAAAGTTAGGATAAAGAGAGCTAATAAGTCATGTGCGGTTTAGGACTTGCCTCTTATCGGCATACTTAATTACTCATACTAAGCTTCCCGAGCCCGACCAGGATGGTGTCAATGATACCTGACTTGAGCGGAGATAAGGGATATTCAGGAGAGTCAATCATGAGAAGCTCACATCATAACATCCCCTGGTTGTCTGGAATACGGAAAGCGTCTATCAGCATTCATTTTGTGGCTAGTATAATAGAACCAACCTGATGAGAAATTCGAATTCTGCAGTTCCCCCATGGAATTAACTAGTACGGGCGCATGTCATTGATTTATTTGATTTTTCACTATTTGTTTTACCCGGTTCTAGCTTTTTATGGTGGCCTTATAATTAATACGAATTACCGATTTCATAGAATAATAAGTGAATTATCCTCTGTATACTAGCAAATAAATGAAGAGAAGATTTACCGGAAGAAGAAAGACTCGTAAGGTTGTACTTATATCGTATCTTACTCGTGCCCATTAAATTAAAGAGGATGTTATTTAAAGTTAAAATAAGCATAAATTTTACTCAATCACGATTAATACTGCAGGATTTTTAAAGTCGCATATTCAATTCTATTAGCAAAGTAAAACGCAAGTAACGTCATGGTCAAAATGCATATCTGACAAGTAAAAGATCACGGGACCGATGTTCACCATTGCAAAGCAGTGATGCAGATAACTAACCGCTAGGGATAATTATGACCAACGAAAGGGCTTATAGAATGTGCATTTTATAAGATACCTACTAAAACGTTCAGGTGTCATCACGTTTTGTAAAAACGATTCAGAAGTTGAATACATAAGAATGGCCTATTTGTGGCCAGTGGCAACTGGGAAAACTTAACTGGATTTGAAAGTACTGTTAGATTTCATTTTGCATGAAAGGTAATGGGATGGTGATGGATGCTTATAAGACTTGATGCGAAAATAAACAATGAGAAATGTCCCTAAGGGATTCACTGTTTATCACATGGAAAAATTAAGGACATAAAATGAGATCAAGTTGAACGATAGATATTTATACATATGTCAAAATAAATAAATGAAATTTTAACATACATTTAAAGAGTTCCGAAACGCCGCAGCTCTGTAAAAGTGTTCCCTCGCAAGTATCCGGAAAAAAAAGAAAATAGTTTTGAAAATAATAAAAATGTACGTCATATCTGACTACTCAAAACGAACTAATCAGAACAAAACGTAAAGGGAACGCATTTTGGTCTCTTTCCCTCTTTTAAGTGTCTATATGCAAACAAATACCAAAACATCCGTGAAAATTACAAATAACGATCATACGTCAGTAGGCTAAAAATAGAAATATTGAGAAAGTGACAGTTTTCAATGAAAGAAAAGCCTCTGAGCATAAGGAAGAGTCAAATAGCCCAATAAGAAACGAAGGAATGAGAGATTTCTTCGAAGTAGAACATAGAGTCCCACTTCATTTGAATTTGTGAACACTTGCCAATTATTGAATACAGTTCACAGTATCATGTTCTGATTCACAAGAATGGAGGTTTTGTGTGTTGTTCTTCAAGTGTTGTTTTTAATATGTTTACATCCTCAATTCTCAAGATGACTGATTTGGCTAGTTGAACAAGGTGGTTAAAAATATATCTCGACATATTCGTCTCTCATGACAATCAGAATGGATGTTGTATTATACAAATCTAGTTGCTTAACTTTCATGATCCCGGTGTTTATTTAATAAATTTCAACTCAGCGTCATTTGACAATCAAATATTCTTTATTCTAGTATCTACAAAAGCTACCTTTTCCATCTACCAGGTAAAAGAGAATAAAAAAGGCTTCTATTCATGCTTTCCCATTGAGTGGGGGTATGTAAATAGGAAGGCCCAACTTCAAAGTAATTTTTACATAAGTTCAGATGAATAGCTCGAAAACAGATCATCACGGTATTTTCATCAATCTCAAAGCCAGTTTCACAAGAACTAATGAAAGTTTTTGTGATTAGGATCACAATTTTGAATGAAAGAAATGGAACTTCATAAACCACCATTAAGTACCTCAATAACTATCACGTTGTTTTCTAGGTCAGCAATCTATTTTCAGTGCTTAAATCTCTTCTGAAACTACGTTGAGTTTGCTTTGACTAATACTGACATTTCACTTTTTTATATACTTTATGCACCTCTTACATCCTTCAAGATCAATTCCCCACTCTCATCCTGTTTGCGGAATAATAGAAAAAGAGTAGCCATGAAAAAAAGATTATATAGCAATGCTAAAATAATAAAGAATATAAAGTCGGATTAACATTTAAAAAAACAATTACAAAAGTTAGACTTACATTCAAGTAAGCATGCTGATAAGAAAAAAATAAATCTACTGAAACTCACTCGGAAATCTGCTGGCACCTAAAATTGAAATTTCATGAAATTTAAAAGGGCGATTTGCCTCACAGGCCACTGGATTGTTCACAGAAATGTAAGCAAACAGCGGATAGCTTTTCGAAGATGATATATCGAAGGAATTCTAGAGTCACGTTTAGGTTTGCCTTAATAGATTACAAGGTTCTGATATTGATAGGAAAAAACGAAACAAAGCTTTACCTAGCTAATCTGTGGATATGTAGTTCTCACAATCTGCTGCCTGAAGTTGATGGGATTAGAACAAGTGAAGACAGTACCCAAAACCGGCACTCGGAATACTGTAATCACTAATCGGACTGACGGTATCGTCATTGCAATCAATCTTTGTGTTCTTGAGCCTTCATTACCATTCATCCAAATACGCAAGTTCCATAAATTAATTCTGTTTATTCTTGGTCTTTGTGAATAAAGGGCAAGTTGGTTAAACTCTCATACCCGGTCACATCCACTATCATTTTCCTTTCACTAGGAAAAGTGAGTCTTAAGCAATGTAATGGCGATCTCACAGTTCTTGTTAGACACAACAGACATCGGCCAATATTTTAGCTGTGTTTAGAATAACTCATTGAATTTTTTTAAACTGTAATTGAAAAGGAGGTCAATGAGAAATATGGGAATACATACTATGAAGGCTTGATCGTAAAACTTTGGAGTAAGAAGAATGAAATCTATTCATTTATCAATAAGCGTCACAGATAACATATTCACTTGGAAACAATTCTAATGAATGTTTTAGCATATTATATTAATATTGCCAATTTTGAACACAGAATTTTCCCCGCGCCTCAGATGTTTGAACCAATTTGTTATGTAATCCAGTGTATCTGTTCCTCCTGTCTTGTCTAGCAGTGAAGACTACTTGAAATAAAAGGCGGCCACAGCATCAGCTTTTCCATGTTGTGGCACTTGTATAGGCATTAGTTTAAACTGTACAACAAATCTCTTAATTCATTATATTCCTTTAGAGAAAGCTAGGAAAGTGCCTATCCAAGTGAATGATGATAAGATTTCCATTAATAATTCCAAACCATATATGTACTCAATAGATAATCATGAGGATTTTAAATGCAGCAATTATTTCACCTAGTTTTGTTTCATTAATCTCTCACATCGATATTTTCTACTTCAAAATCAAAGTATGAAAAAAATATATATAATTAATGCCCACAAAGGTTCCTTAAAACATGATCTGTCCAGAAAATTGTAAAATATTATTACATCACGGAATTAATACTACAAAATATTAATTAAAATTAAAGATTTGGATTGCAGTCGGAACTTCATAAAGATAAACCACCGCAATAACGTACGAAGATTCACTTACCATATTTGCCATACATGTAACGACAATACTGTCCCATTTCATAGAGACCCAATCGAATTATTGCCGACTTGGTATTAGCACCAAGCTTCAAACCGTCCACTAGGCCAGCAGCCACGGAAAGAATATTCTTCAAAGCACCGCAAATCTCTACAGTAGTAACATCATCGGTCCATGTCAACTGGAGATTGTCAGACTGGAAGTAAAGAAGTTAATTTTAAGTGGAAAATTTTCAATTTATCATTAATCTCGAAAATCAAACTATTGTTCTTGTTTCGTTTATCTAATGACTGTTTCTCAAGTAAACGGTTCCTCTAATTTGATCTCCATTGACCCAGTTTTTTGCCGTTCTACCAGGCAATCTCTAATTCGGCGATAAACTAATTTACATACAAATCCACGATGGTAGATAGTAAATAGAAGCATCTAACCTTGTCTTATTTTTGCTGAGTATTTGAAATCATTGGCTTAGATTTAGATTCCAGTCCAGAGTAAAAAAGAAAGAATCTTATCAACAAATAACAAGTCCAAATTGGACTTCTCTAAAGATAGTCATTTTATTGTGTCCATTTGTCATATATTTATAAAATTACATCAGTTGGGAAATTTGCATAATAAAATTTACCTTGTCCATATAAGGAGAGTATAGCCAAAAACTCAAGTGGGAGGGAAAGCAACTCATCTTTTTTCCCTAAACAGTCAATTCGTCAAGTAAAAAGTCGTATAGAAGATAGGATTGGTACCTGAGGCACATGACTTTTAATAGAGTATTCACCTAGGAGATGTGAAAGATGATATAAAAAACATTAGTCTTTTAACCAACATTCCTATATAGATCCAGTTGCGGTGAGGGCCCTTTTGTCCATAGAAAAGTACATTCGTTGAGACTTCGGGACCACGTGGTCTAAGCTTAGCTTTTATTTTCATGTGCAAAGAATTTCCTTTCTAAATACCACTCCTTTCAAATTTTTCAGATTATAGAAAACTCACTCCTGAACAAATTAGGTTTAAAAGATTGAGTGACGATACAGCTCCCACCTCCAAGGCTACAGATCTTAAGGGATTATTATTGAACCATAGAAAAATTTTAAATTGCTATTAATAACAAAGATCTGTGAATATAAAGTGATATTTGATATATATAGATATATATATATAGAAGTAGCTATTTGAATACCAAATAGCTACGCTTAACTGAGTACAGACTTCTTTGAAATGGTGGAACCAACACATTAGAAAATTAATATTATATATGTCCCTACGTATGCTGTTACTCCGTCTGCAATTTTCAGACAATGCTAAGGTCTGGCTAAAAGCACTTTCTAAAATTTTTTCTGTCTCCAGTAGTTAAGTGAAGAAGATAATGTGACGGAATATCGGATCCACTTACTTGAAGAATTTGTTTAATTTCATCAGCATCCTTCTGAGATTTAGCACCCAGCGTAACCTCACAGAACTCTCCATTCGAAAGTCCACGAGCTGTGAGAGCACCACTAATGACCATGGATTCGAGTCCCGTAATCCGACGAATTTCCTCACTGACTAACCAAATGCCTGGTTGCAAAAAGCTTTTATTTGCTTCTCGGACGACCAAGCCCTAAAGCCAAATTTAAAATCATTTAACGTTAACGATATGCAATTTTAGAGAATAAAGCTCACCTTAGAAAAAGAAACAAAGAGCACGTCTTTCTTCACATGTGACTTTATAGCCTCTAAAATTTCAGTAACGTGTCGAGTGGCGTAAGCTAAAAGAATAACATCTGCGGCGGCAGCAACAACAGCAGGGTCATCAGAAATGACGACATCTTCTGCTATTTTAACTCCCGGAAGATATTTATTATTCTCCCTACAAGTTTTGAGGTGCTCACTGAGATCGTATTCTCCATATTTTTCACTGCGGACGTACCACAGAACCTACTCAAGTTAAATAATAAAATAACAAGTTTTAACAACACCTTAGGATTGTACTCAGGCAAGCTGGATAGTTTTTCTGCAGCTAGATTGCACAATACGGTGCCCAATGCACCACATCCTAAAACGCAAACCTGCTTCATTCGTGCTGTATGGAAATTTGATGAGGAAGAATGCAGCGCCTAATCTATGACCTAAAATTTTCTTTATTATATTTGGAGTAAACAAAATCGCCAATCTCATCTTCATAACCAGTATTTCACAAAACAAACTAATAATATTTTATAATAATATTCGGATGGCATGCTTTCTTATTTACCTCAGATGAGCTTTAGATTAAAGTCAGAATACTTGATAAAGTAGTTTATCTTAAAATGATTAGTTATACAATTAATTATTTAATTTTATTTTCAATATAATTTTAATTAATGTTCATTGAGATGGTATTTGACTAAAAGATCAATGTATTCCTTGGCTAAGTGAATATAAATATTAAAATAGCTGAAGTTTTTCGTAGCATATTTACAGCATGGAAGTCATATTAAGTTGGATTTAATTTAGTGGTTACTTTAGTGACCCAGCTTTTTATCTATCTATACAACGTTTTCACACCTAACATATAGGGATGTTCTACGAATTTGCATAATTTCTACATTCTCATTAGCGATGCTCAAAACGTATTGTTGAACAAAATACATGTGTCTATATGACACTTCTAGCCGGTCAGATTTATTGACTAATGTATAAGCTCTCCAATAAATTGATTAGGTTGTGCTTCGATTTAGATTGGCCTAATGTGATAGAAGGAAATAAACAGATATTTAAATTCATTCCCTGTTATTCTTATCGTAGTTTAAGAGCAGAATACGATTGCACATGCGTGCATAGAATATTTCCCGCCCCTCGATCACTATGGGTGATATAGGCGATTAACCATGTTTAACATCGTGTGGCGAGATGATTACATTATGATTAATACTTTAATCGATATAATGAGATGGTTTCTCGGCCACCTCCTGGCCTAGTAGCATTATTTTTTCTGTGTGGTCTCGACCTATACTACATCACAGCACAAATCTGCTTATCTTAATAAATCTTAAAAAAATACTTTTTCTATTTGCTATAACGTAACCAACTAGGAGTTCGGATAGTAATCTAGCAGAGCCAACAATCTAGAAAACTAGGTAATATAGCAACTTAACACAGAAGCTAATAACCCACGGTAGATAAGAAGGCACGTTATAGTCAACACGCGTGTATTCGCGAAACTCACACTCAATCGGTATCGACTTAAACAAATACGAATAATGATCAAGTGTCAAGTGTATCGGTGGTGAAATAAAGAAAGAAAATACATTCTTGTTCATAGAAGAAATATTGGGAACGGGGGAAAATAATTATCATTTCTTCTAACATCTTCCTTCTTAGGCAAATCACCCGTAGGTCTTCGAAGATGGATCGATCTGGAGACGC
>CAADRB010000020.1:1517189-1544981 GCA_900708905.1 Hymenolepis diminuta
CGTAACCAACTAGGAGTTCGGATAGTAATCTAGCAGAGCCAACAATCTAGAAAACTAGGTAATATAGCAACTTAACACAGAAGCTAATAACCCACGGTAGATAAGAAGGCACGTTATAGTCAACACGCGTGTATTCACGAAACTCACACTCAATCGGTATCGACTTAAACAAATACGAATAATGATCAAGTGTCAAGTGTATCGGTGGTGAAATAAAGAAAGAAAATACATTCTTGTTCATAGAAGAAATATTGGGAACGGGGAAAATAATTGTCATTTCTTCTAACACTATTTATCTATGTTAATCCCCAACTGATATTGATCCTCTAAATGTATGCTGTATGGCAAATTGAAAACAACGCATTTATCAACAGAAGAAATTAGAACAAAAATTCTCGAACTTTGAAGTACCTGTAAAGGGGACATACACATTTGAAAGATTTTCTTAAATAAATTATTTCTTACCGAAATGATTTATTCGATGTGAAAGAGCCTAGACTACATAAAGAATAATAAGATGGCAAGATTTTTAAGCTGCGTGGAAAATTAGACGAGCAAGAATTCAAATATGTGATCAGTGCTTTATTCATATTATATCACTTATGTAAATTAAGAACGAAAGATTTCAGTGAGACAAAATTACTAAATCAATTACTTAATCGTAGAAACAAATAACATAAACGTGCTGCTTATTTAAATACAAATTAAACAGGATAAATACGACAATCAATTTGAAAATCTATGCTTAGTATCAATTTTACTGTAGGGATATTTATTAAAAATGAACTAATAAACTAAAAACTGGATGGGTGTCTTAATTACTATTTTTGGTTAAAATAATGTTCGTCAAGTTTCTGTTTGCAGTCGCAAAGGACTCTAGTTTTCGCTCGACTCCTAACACAGAATTTGCAAATTCACAGTTTAAGCTAGTTTTATATAAATATACCTATCAAATCTCAGTATCATTGACTCATTCTCGTGATGGAAAACCAATAAGTTTTATTCTAAGTCCTCATTGTTAGCACCTACTTCGCAGCGTAATTACGGGCAATATAATCGATAATTCTACTCTTTTTGCTAACAAGATGTGCTTAATTCCCACGGATTCTTTCAATCAACTTCGACAAAAGAGTCACTTGAATGATATACATATTGTCGTAAGTGTTATGCCCAATCTTAAAAATTTGCCATAATTGATCTCTAGACAAAGGAGAAACGGGAGATTCCACCTCATCGATTACTCTGTTGGATGAATCCCTCTTCTGAAATATTTTATATTACAGCTTTCCTAATTATTACCAAATTTAATTATCTGTCCTCATAAGTTATCTCTGTAAACTTTTAACCTTTCCTGTGACCCCATGCACTCTATAGACCAACATCGTGTATCCTCAGCTGGCCTATGTCTCATCGACCCGGAAAAGGTAAACATACCTCGACAGACACTGCTTAGTCAACACCCAAACTGTCAACTATAAATAGCCTCCAGTACACACACACAAGACACAGGGCGGACCCCAGCTAGACCCCAGCTCGCCAGTCTCATCCCTCGTCGTTCAATCCTCCAGTTCCCTAATTTCCCTTGAGACTTTGTACTGAGGTTACTCAATATAACCTGGTCTACACAATCCTTGGTGTCCTTTTTCTTCAACTGCTGTTACCACTTAGCCGCTACAAATTGGCGACCCTGTAAAGGACCGCCACAACTCCTTAGTGTTCAGCTTCCCAAAATCAAGAATCAGATCTTACCGAATCAAAGTCCCATTAAGAAATGGGGATAATTTTTCTGAGTACATCTAAAATCATAGCAATTTATGACTTCGCCTAAACCGGCGAAATTCGTATTAATTCTGACAATGTGGAAACTCTCTACTTACTGACGTATTAGCTAGGATAGCAAGCACTAATCGATGGTTATCAAAAGTTTATCGACAATAGGAAAGCAAATATAAAATGCACTTCATCTATGCCCTTCCATAGGATTTTTGGTACGCACTTTATAGCTCATAGGTCTGTTCGTCCTCTCTATATTAATATGCACCAAATATCACATGCCTATGGGCGCCTTAATTGGCAGTTAATAATTTTAGCTCTAGTCCCGACGGCAAGGACAATTTAAGAGACAAATTGACTAGTAATTTTCCTAAAGGATAACGCGATACAATAACTTTTGCCAAAATGAGAAGATCAGGAGTTAAGTTGAACAAACGTGTACAGGACAAAAGTAGAGTAGAGAAGAAAGAATAAAAGGAGTAGAAGGAATATTGGGCATTCGAAAAGAAGGGAAAAGCGTCAAGGGCAACCCGAGTTGTGGTAAGGAGAACTTAATGTAGGACGATAAGGCGGTCGTTGATGGGCGACTGGCAAAAAAGATAAACTGACAACTTGGGCATCCATAGGTTAGAGTCGGTATGTGTTCACTAGTGTAGAGTTGACTAGCAGACCTATGAACCATCGTGTGTTCTATAAATCACAAGTTCATTTCCCCTCCTTTTAGATTAGGCTAACTCAATGTCAATGAGATTCGGATGATTAGCTCTATTCTACCCAATAATGATTTGAGAGACTAATGTATGCTCAAGATCGCAAGTGATTTTGATTCTTTTGTCGGAGATCAGAAATGTCTGTGCTACACAGGCGTGAAGAGCATGGAGGCACTTCTAAGTAGTGCCTGGTTATGGACCCCGAGCGAGGAATCGAGGTTGAAAGCAGTGGCGCTGTGGATAAATGCAGCTACTTTTTCAGATGAAAGGGAAATCCGTAATGAGTTCTTCACCCATCTTCTCTCAACGTTCAATGTCAACAAACATTCCCGATCGATTATAGCTGAGACAGCTATGAGGGAGTCAGACATTGTCCTCTCTGGCAGGTCAGGGTATAAAATGAAATTCAATTTAATTCACTTTTCTTAAGACGCGCACTTTTGGATTACTGGAAATTGCGCAATAAATTTGGCGAAAGTTTTTTCAAAATATTTACTGACAATACCTATTAAATCCTTCATAGAAAAAGGGAAAGAATTTTTATATATTGAGATTTTATGGACGTCGTTCGCAGTAGATTATCGGCGACGCCTGCAATTATCAACGGGGAAAAAGTCTGTTTTAAAATTCCTTGCAGAATGAACAGCTACTCAATTGCTTGTGACGATAAGTTACAAGTTTATTTTGTCATTTTACCAATACTGTACGATTGTAATTTTGCTCTCATTTTTTATTTTAGGATATATTCATATAATTTGAGGTCTGATGAAGAGGAGGATTAGTAGTTCTTGCGTTTACAGGGTTAATCCCTGCAATAGCGAGGTAAATATAGTGAAATCGATGGACCGGCAAGGAAGTGGTGCTTCTGCAGTTGTTTACGAGCATGAAATTCTTGTCTTTGGAGGCTTCAGTACAACTAAAGATGATGAAGTTCTTAGTACTTGTGGGAAATATTTTCTATCATAAGACAAGTTGGTATTGAGTGTATTGACTGATTTGCTTTAGCTACATTCCGGTTTGATTCTACAAAAGCTGTTGGTTATAGTATCGGTTGCGGGCCCTCCAACCTTAATTTGAGATTCGTAGAAATGTGAATGGTCTTACTTTTGGGTCTTGTCGATTCCATTTAGTTTTATCTATTCCCGATCAAAATTTGGGCTACAAATTATATATTTTTCATTGGGAAGAAGCAAATGAAGTCGGTCAGCTGTAAGCATAATAAGTAGAAAGGGCGATTGAAATGGTGCTGAGAGTATATTCGAGGTACCAAGATGCTAGAAGAAATAATAATTATTTTCCCCTACTCCCAATGTTTCTGCAATAAATCAAAATGTGATCTCCTTCTTTATTTCCCCACTGATGGAAGACACTTGGTAATTATGCCTATTTGTTTAGGTCGATACCGATTGAGATGGAGTTTCGTGAGTGCACGCGTGTTTACTAATAACGTGTCTTGTGTTCTGCCGTGGATTATTGGCTTTCTGTGTTAAGTTGCTATATTACCGAGTTTCATAGATTGTTGGTTCTGCGAGATTATTACAGGGACCTCTAGTTTGTAATGTTGAAACACAATGTATCCCACTTGATATGATTTTTGGCTTCAGACTAAAATATTTGCCTATTAGATTTTCTAAGATTACAAATGATTTTAACCGCTTCAATTTGAGATATACCAATTTAATCTCTAACTTTTCCAGAATAAGTAGAAATATTCAGTTAAAGAGCAACTTCCCTTCTTTTAAATTCTGTCGCATTCCTCCTTATTAAAAATGCGTAAACTGAGCCTCAGTCTTTAGCTGTCGGTGGTGAAATTAAGCTTTAAATAAAGTTGATTTCTGTCTCTAAGAGTGGGAAAAAACCGCCTCGAGAGAATTCGTGCAAGAATGTATGCATAAATTCACAGAAAAATAAAGCATTTCTTCTTTGATATGGAATGGATCGTTGTTTCAAAGATATAACTGCTAACAATGATTTCAAATGCCGATGCAATGGTTGAAGCGCCATGTATGTCCTTCCAAAGTTGATTTGAAGTTAAATAAAGCCCATCTTCGAAGTGTTTTGAGAAAGCAGAACGCATTATTTTCTCAGCAGAATAGGGAAGTAGTAAAAAGAGACGGATCTCCTAACAATTGCACAGGCATCATAAAAATTACCTCTGTGCTAATAGTATCACATTGTCGGTTTTATTAACAAATAGATGAAAATTATTATTACTTTTGATCCCGCATTTTCGAAATCAGTAAAGCCAATTTGCTTATTATGGATGGGAAGCCCTTCCATATATGCCGACAGATAGATTTGAAAAGTACTCGATTTTGGAAAATTAGCTCTTGACGGACGAATAAGAAAAGCCGGAGGAACCTTAAAGACGGTTGAACTGTTTCAACCATCTGCAAACAATCGAACTTGGTGTCCGTTGACTCCAATGTTGCATCCAAGGCTTTATCCAGCGGTAGAGTTCTTCAGGGGGTGCGTATAAGTTGCCAAGATTTAAATGCAAACACTCAGACTGCTGAAGAAAAGTATATGAACTGGAATCTCCTCATAGTGAAAGCGTAAGTATAATTGCATTTCATTTTACAGTTACCTTTGAATCTGTACCTGCTAAAAAATATACTTGTCGTAGGATAAAAAAATGGTTCCACTTTGAGATTCTCATTTAAAGTGCGAAATGGATTCTTTTTGTGGCTTTTTAAAGTATTTGTGAACGATTAATTTTTCACATATAACCACATTAATCATCTTAATTTCCTAAGCTTACATAATTAATTGCAACTAATTTGAATCGAAAATTTTTTCTATTGATAAAGAAACATTGTTTTTACTTTCTCTTTGGAATTAGTGGAGTTCGCGAGCAGAGGCCTCTTCAACCAATCAGCAATCAATATTCCTGCAGCTTAGCGTTGTTTGTATTTAAGGGCCAAGGTCGTTGACAGCGACTCATGCAGAGCTCTGTTCACATAATAAGATTCTTACAATCTCACTAATAAACCCTCTCTACTCAATGTCTTTCTTGTTCCCGCTACTTTGGGAACAGCCTGGCTAATTTTGGGAGTAAATTTATAATAGAAGATTCTGCTAGATGCTAGGAGGATCACCTAGCTGTAGCAAAAGGACTTATTTATGTAGCATCCGGTAAAAATTCATTTGAATATCTAAGTTTCCAATCAGAATATCTTTTACCAGAAAATATTATTATTAGCGCCTGTCTTTGGAATTGGCTCACCATTATAAGCATATTCTTTTATTGACCGTATAATTTTTTTCAGAATAAAATGTCATAGTATTTTAGAAATTATTTTTCGAAATAATTTGTCATTGTCTAATATAGGTTTCAAATCGAAGCCGCTTTGTGATTTGAATTCTCAGAAAGTTTTCGACCATGTATTAGCATTTCGGGGTGCTCTCTTAATGTTTTTTCTTCAATTTTATGAATAATAGGACCACAATCCACAAAGATAATATTAACAGAGCGAGTCTATTTCTTCAATTTACAATACCGTATTGAATTTTCGTGATGATTGACCGCGTTTCCAACTGTTCATATAAATTTCGCCATTGTAAATGAGGCTCGAAATGGTTGGACCCTTCCCTTCCGGTCACTTGTCATCAATTTCGTTTTACTTTTTAAATTCGATCAATACCCGTCGGTGCACATCCAGTGGTGTGAATGATCAACAGCCCCGATTAATTCCATTCAGGAGGAGAAGCGGTAAATTGCGAGGTTTTCGTCAAGGAGAAAAATTAAATAATTTGTATAATTTTGTTATCTCCCTGACAGGTCCGTTAGTATCTTCTCTAGCAAGTGACGAAATGCACTGGCTCTAAGCTCTCTAAATCCAAGAGGTGGGAGTGACACCACAACCCAAACTTTTAAACTCGGTAAATTCAAGTGTAAGCCTTCTTTCTCCGTCAAACGAATGTCAACTGGCTTGAGAAATGTAGAATTACAAAAATATAGACAAGTACGAAACCTCTCTTGAGAACCAATACCTACAACTGCTGCGCAGATGTCTTCACAGCTGAGCTTTAACTTAAAGGAAAACAAAGTGGCGCCAAGGTTATTTTCCAAACCAAAATCTCAGAATTCCACAATCAGCTTTCCTTGTATCAGTAAAATTATATTGACAGCTATAGGTCCCTCTTCAACTCATATCTTTGATATGGATCTTTCGATTTAGCGGATTTCATATTATTATTTGAAAAGATGGTCGCAAAGACCAAACGCATACTTAAAATTTTCCAGCATTAAATCTTTAAAACGAAAAAGATTCATGAACATGAATGTATTTTCAAATAGGAGCAAAAGGAAAAAGGGTCAAAGTTGTTTAGGACAAATTTATCTTCAGGTAACAAAATGCAAACACTCTAACTCATCGAGACAACACACGATCGGAGGAAGAGATTGAGAAAGGAAGAAAGAATGCGATTTGAAAAACAAGAATCACCAGCAGGAGTATTTAGCGCACATGACTGAATTTTCGACTATTGTTATTTACATCAAATTCCTCCTTTGCGGTGGCAGACAGATTCTTCGCTAGCCGTTTCAGTTGAACATACTCATCTGCCTTCGGGGTCGCAAGATTCTAAAAAAAGTTAAATAAATTCAGAATCCTAATCCAAAATAATACTTGAGAGATAATACCCTGAAAATGGTATATAATACGACTATATGAGCATACGTTGGCAGACCTGGATTAATCATCTCTCCAAAGAAGGATCTAGCAGACGATTCTGTTCCTGTGTTAAAGCTTGCCGTACAAATACAAAAATGAACACTAAAGCTTTAGGCAAGTCCCTACAAAAAAGAAGGGATACTGGTAAAAATGCAACTGAAACCCCGACTACCAAAATTTGGTACCTCTAAATAGACAAACGCAAAGAGTTGGTTAAGACAACTTCATGCGAATGCTAAACAGATAAGAAGGCGAAACTTATATAGTGAATCCTACAAAAGTCTGCTACTCACATTTTTGAAAATCAACCACAGCTGAAATGAGTGCATAAAAGAGAAAACAGATGTGGACCCTTGGTGTCCTTGACTTTGAAAAATGAAAATGAGGTGAGAAGACACAAGCAGATAGACGACAGACTCAAAGACGATCAATCAGCCGACTGATAAACTCCTTTGGATTTCTCCTACTGCCCCTATTCTCTCTTAAAAATGAACTATTTTTTTTTCCTGCTATGTGTTGGGATGCTTCCATGATGAGAAGTTTCACAACTTTTAATGAATAAATTAGACAACGTTAAAGAGAATTTAATATAGGGAGAATGGATTGCCTCATTAAGTTCAAAGAGCCGTATTCGTCCATCATCTCCACCGACTGCTAAATGGTGACCCTTTTTGTGGAATCGACAGCGATTCAAAAGAGCGTCTCCCTCAATTTGAATTGAAGCAGTGGGCACCTATGAAGAGTAAGAAAGACATTATAAATCAAACCTACTTAAATATAATAAGTAGCGAAAGACCATTCTCACCTCGTGATCATTGTTAAGTGACCAAAGATCAAGGCATCCAGAAAGATCTGTTGTTGCAAAGAGAGCGGGATGAATAGGTGAGGTGTCGCAGCCAACAAAGTAATCATTTCTATCCTCAAAAGCGAGTAAAGGGTAGGCCGGAAAATCACGAGCACTCCAAAGGCGTACACTGCAATCCATACTGGTGGTGACAAAGAGGGGATACTCACCGCCAATAGCCAATGAACCGTCGTCTGGAATGGAGCTCAAACCAGCTGTCTCTGCGTTAGCTAATACGGCAACACCAGTCACTGGTGCCTTGTGACCCTCAAAGGAGTTTGTCAAACCTGCGTTCCTGTTTGAAGAGAATTTAAAATTTTACCAACTCACAGTAAACTGAATTGGAAAAGGGTAAAATTTGAAGAGAACTTATGTGTTGCACTTATTACGAAATTTCACTACATTAAAGCAAGTTAAACAATGGAATATTAGTTTTGTGATATGCAGTGGGATAAGGTTTGTTATAAAATTCATAATTTGTAAGTTCAGAAGACAAATGTTCTAGCGTTTGTGTACTGAGAGACATCATTAAATACCCTTGGCTGAGAAACATGGTCTGTGTTGAAAACTTCCCTACTCCAATCAAGTTGTTCGATTAGTGCTTTCTACAGCTAACAAGGATGTCCAAAATATAAACTTACTAATCATAAAGCATGAGATGGCTAAACCACCATTCCTGATTCGCTAAATTTCCCAGCCCAAAGTTAAAAGTCGGGAGAGGGGCTGAATATATTTATTTCCCGTTAACATAAGTAATAGCGTGTCTTTGACGATCTGCTTGAAATAATTTCAATAAACAGCTCGTTAACAGAAGGAGGATCATCTAGGAAATATTCCGTGGCCTAAATTTAAGACGCAGTACAAAATGCTTACCAAATGGAGACCGCCGCACACATAAGAAGTGACAACTGGCTAATATACAAATTTTTGACATAAAAATTTGACCGAAGCATATTTATACAATACGAGATTAAGAAAACCATAATTCAAAATTAAGCTCACATAGAAAACTGAACCATGTGGCTCTCCAATCCAACTTGAATGAAAGTGGGCGAATGTTATTAGACGCAATAAAAGCATTTTGGCAAAATGGAATGTAGTTGGGTAAAAAATTAAGCTTTTGTTAAAATGGGATAAATCACTAGTATGGTTATAGGAAGAATCCGTAGCATGTACATGTAAGCACTGTCCTTACCGTCAGATGATTATTTGTGGGTTGTCCATCAGAGCAACAAAGGATGTAATCAACTCAATTGTGCATAAAGTAATTCGGCCTCTTTATCAAAACTCCGGTTTCAATCCATCTACTATTTCCAAGTTTCGCTAGTAGCTAGCATATTTCACTTTTTCTATCAGTTCTTTCAATTTACCACCTGTTTCTGTATAAGCTTTTGGTCCTTTGATCTGAGAAAATCAGTTGTTTTCCGTTAGCCTTTAGGAAGGATACTACTATCCTAAAGGGATGTTTCAAAGTCTATCTTAATCGGATACTTAAAGACAGTTTTACTGACTGCAAATAGTGCAAATTTAACTCTGGTAAAATCTGACAGTAAGGCAATACAAACCATAAACCAAAACTTTCCACCTCCTACCTTGCTAAACATAAGGATCTTCACTGCACCTACTCGGATGTTACGGTCTATAATACAATTTATTTTAATTCTTGAGCATAAACTCGTAGGTAGATGAGACACACCAAAGGATAATGCTGAAGATAAGAAAATCCTCTCTAAAAATTTTGGAAGGATGTATGGCAGCATGGTTTGCCAAATCTGCGAAAATGCAATTTCCCTAATCTGCGACTGATTCGTAAACGTTGATGAGCGGATGAAATGCGCAGATAATTAACAAATCTATCATTGAATAGATTGACTATTAACACCAATCAGATTACGGAATTTGTATGATAATTGATCCCTGTAATTGATTTAAGCCACTTTTTCCCATTTCTAAGCGTGTTCGTAAATAAAGGCGATGCCGTTGAATTCCTCACTACCGGTTATCGCTCCTCCCATCATCAATCACCTAACCGCTTCTTTCTCATCCTCATATCTGGAAGGGTTTTTAGAACTAAGGTGATCACTAATATACAGCATTCCCAGCGAAGCAACCTATTCTAGTCCATTGTAGATATAAAATATTGGTTCAAAAGAATTGGAGGATCAAAATTAGCATTTAAGAAAAATCGACTCAAGTGAAATAAATTATATTAGGCACCGTGATTCCTCACCAAAACAAAACTACTAAAGGCGTTAGTGCACCAGGAAGATTAAATTCTTAACATGTTAAGGAGACACTTTAAGCAGCACAAGAAGCGTATAGTGTGTTAGGTGTTAAGTTTTCCAATCCATGATTTAATTTTACACTTACCGGACATTCCCTCGTATTATACCAGCTGAATATAAAGGAAAATAAATAACATGACAATCTCCCAAAGGATGCAAAGGTGAGAGGAAACGAATATCATCTCACAATTGTCACTTCCGTAAAGAGACTTTGATTGAGTTCAAGCTTTCCGCTGGTTCACTCGGAGCCCATGTTAATCTACGTGCTAGCAAGTGCTTTCATACTAAGCCTACTTACAATCCTTCGGTACCAATGACCTTAGTGACACATCTAAAGAGGTAATTATGGAACTTATCAAGAGCTTGGACAACATTGTTGAGCCCATCACACGAGAAAGTGTTGGTATTTATCTGCTCTATCCTAGTTCCCATTTAATGATTTTACGGTCGTTAATCATGCGAACAATTACAGTCAACTCAACTCCGTTAGTACACCCTTAGTGCATGCGCTTGCTCCTGTTCCCTTACTCAATTTGTCTTGGTGTCCAATATTCTGGCTTCTCAAAACACTTAGTCCCCTTGTATTTAAAAGATGTACTTACTAGACCTTAGAAGGCTCTAAGCTTATTTATCTTTAGGTTAACAAACTAGGAAATCGATGCCAAAATCAACTACTTCACAAATTATTTCCATAATTGTAATCGGCACAAGGGAATAACCTACTTTTGGCTGTAATTCATTTCCGTTGCTTATTTTCTAATTATCAGAGATGCTACAATGGGATAATCTAAGAAAAAGAGGTATGGTCTGCCAAGAGTGATGACCTTGAAGAGCCAAATATGTAACCGAAATTTAAGCGCCAACAATTTGCTTTCAAAAATACTAAAAGAGATTTTGTGAATTACAAATTCCTGAAAGTTAGAAAAGCAATCTCTGAATGAATGAGAGCATGTTTATTTTAAACACGTTTCTGAGACATTTAAAACTTCAATATTCAAAAGTTGATGCATCTAAGCTAGAAAAAACCAATTCAATTAACTACGAAATTTGACAGTGTCGGGCTCTAAAAAGGCACTGTTGCTAAAGGTTTAGAGAAAATGATGAATCACGTCAGTAGAAATGTGATTCACACATAAGGGCATACTCAAACTTAACTACAAACTTTAATGAGCATTCCCTTCTATTTTAAAAGAAAATTCAAACTAAGATGAGATGAGTGTAAAACAAAAATAGTAAATGCGAATTTAAGATTTGTATTAAGCCGGCCTAAATTGGGTCCATGTCTAGACTAAGAAATCATATATTTTACGCATTTAATGGACATACCATCTACACATACCTTCTCTCAATTAATATGGACTTTAATTTATCAAAAACCACTGCTAAAAGATTTAGTATTATTAACCGCAGTATTATAAAAAATTAATATTAACTTGTGGGAAGCAGTTGAAACCAACTAATAAATGATAATGCTGAGAGCAGCGTCAGAGTATCCAAGAGTCAAATTTCATTTGAATTTTGGATTCGAGTTGCATAATATTTGCCAAATGAGCAGTTCACTTTCAAAATTCAAATTTCATTACTCATCCCCTGGATTGTGACACGTTCAATCTTAATGGCTTTTTAATCAAGAAGAATTGATCTTCCCAATTTAATTCATTTCTATCAATGGTGGAAAAGGCAAAATCATAATACATGATTTTCAGCAATTTATGGTCTGAAAATAATAGAGATAAGATAGGTAGAAATTTTAAGTTAACAGAATTTTGATTTTCAAATTAGAGGACTGTCGCAACACACTATTGGTGCTTACCGCTACTAACTAGGGATGTTCTTAGTATGAAGACTTAGAGCAACAAAGGCCAGGATCTAAAATGCTTTGCTATCAGCCAAAACGTGACCAGTTAGAAGTTCGAGAGACTAAAGACGACATTTATTGAACACAATTGTGGAAATTTTTCACAGAGCCCGTTAACCAGAGATTTAACTTACATGCCGCACTGAATGACTGAACAAGAGGCATTTGGGAAAAAATCGAAGGGAGAGCATACTTATCACAAATGAAGACAATCCACAATTAAGATATGAAAAGTAAACAAATCTTGAAACAAAAAAAATAAGCGTCAATATCAACAGTAATTTTCTGCCTCTACCGAAAATTTGGGGAGCATCAACCACATTAGCTAGTGCCGGATAACAAGTCACTACAGGAGCGATAACCAAGCACCCGTGCCGCTGAAGGTAAGTTCTTTTATCAATATTTAAAGTGAGATGAGTAGTGTCCTAGATGTTCTTTAAAGACTCGCAATCACATGTCTCTAAGTATCGATTCAATGATTTTAAAATTGGGGACGTGTATGCTGACCAAATAAATTAAATAACTACAATTATAATGTGATTTTCCCCTTCCTAGTATGTCAAAATACGCCATTCTAACCAAATTTAGGAATCACCATTAACGCAAATGATAATAATAGCAATGTGAGCTTGCCAATCGTGAACAATTCAAAAATTGTCAGTGTGCAAATAATGAATACTGCGCATGATCAGTCGTATTGTCACACAAAGGTTGAAATGAATGAGTCAATAGATAAATCCAAAAGCTTATTGATACGGAAAATAAACCGAGTCATATAGCTTGAAGGACAAGAAATATCAACTCTGATAAATATCAATACGATTCCACAAGTAAACAGAATTCAAACTTGCTGTTTTCATAAATGTAACATAATCTTATGGTCCTGGCGACCTAAATGTTAGCAATGTTATAGACCTACATTTTGATGGATTGAACAAAGGTCGAAAAATTGTATTTTTGTGTGGACGGCTTATTCAAATAAATGTTACGTTTGTTGAAAATCTAGTAAAGCACCGATGATCAATACAGAGGATGGGAAAAAAGCCATCGAATGCCATTCTTATTCCCTTGATAACCAAAACCTCGAAATCGAACTGAAAAACAGGCAAAAGCTTGTTTCCACATTTTTAGCTAAAGCCAATTACGACTCAGGTTAAATAAGAGTTATCGAAGAAACTGCCTTTTTCTCTTAAAAACACTAATGAAGTAATGGCGAACAAGAATACTCATTAATAACTTATGCCATATATCTCAAATAGAGAGACGGAGAGACCAAGGAGACCTTTAATGAGCTGAGCATAAAATACCAATTAACAGCTAGTCTTGAGAAAATCTTGGACAAAATAGAAGAGTTGATAACTTAATGAGTAAATAGAAAGGAAATTAAAATAAATTGGCATGTTCGAGAAAAACAATTATCAATAAAGAAACTCTGTTATGGGAAGCTATTTAAAATGAGTCCGATCATTTACGTTCAATGATCAGAAATCCCACAAAGCTACAGCATTAGTTGCCTTTTAAATTAAAATTAAACAAGTAGGGCGACAGAGGAACCTATTGAAACAATTGCAATAACCATCTTAGATGCTAAGGGTAATTCATACATACTGACAAGTGCAAAGATAATATAAAAACAAATAGCAATACTTACTTCACATTTCTTGAACCCGCATATACAGATCCATCCTGCGATCCGATAAGGAATCGACTAGTATCCACTCCAGGTAGAAAAGCCAAACAGGTGGGGGTAATGGGATTCGCAGACCTCTTAATACCACCTCCAGATGCCATGCTACCAGTCCCAATCGCGGCAGGAGGTGCCAAATCGATAGTTTCAATCGGAGCACCAAGCATATCCAGTGACCAGGAACACATACGACCCTCGGAGGAAACGCTGACCAGTTGATTGGCAGAACGACTTCCTGTAACTCCAAGGCCGCAGATTGCTTCAACGTGAGCGGCCCCATTACCTGCTAGATGTGTCTTCTGAACCGGTGTTCGACGATTTGATCTGAAATAGACATTTATCCCGATTAAGGTATATTACTTATGACTCCATTCGAGTTCTATTATGTCCCCAGCAGGGATTAGCTGTAGAGGTCCTAATCAAAATGAAAAACGGACATACAAATTAGAACCCTTGTTCAGATATGAGTTCTCAGCACTGACTCCCTCAGGACTTCATATTTAGCCCTCCTCCTCTCACAGGATTGGTTTAGCTAGTCGAGACTGTGCTTACCCCCATCCTCTAACAGAATACCTATACGCAACAACACCAACCTACCCACTGCTCCCCTCTAGCGATTTTCTTAGGAATACCCTGCTCACTACCGTCTTACCTTAAACCTTGTATGGTAAAGATTGTAAGTAATGAGAAGAGTAACAGATCAGTTAAACTTTACACATTCCAATATACCGTAACCTTTTTAATAGATAGTTGTGATAGTCAACCTAATCTGTGGGCATGTAGTTCCCCAAAACCCTAGCGAACTCATCGATTTGTTAATGAGAGTAAGACAAGTCCAGATAGTGCAGAGTCAATAATCAAGATATCGGGTGTTATTACCGACCTGATTTAAGATTAGTTCGCGTGATCTCAGCCTATCCTTAACAGCTATCCTATGACTAACTAATTTCTCTTAATTAAATAGTGAGTTGGCCGGATTTCTCATCCATCATTAATCCCATCTTTCTTATAATCATCTCGTGTGAACGATTCGCTAGAACCAATGTGATCAATGGGAATAGTCGTCCAAGATGATGAGTCAGCTTCAAATAAATGCTACAAATTGTTAAGAATTTAAAATTGATATGAAGCTAAGAAGCGGGTTAAACGGAAACCATTACAAAGGTGGATGAGAAGCCATGCCACTTTATTGAGAATCAACTTAAGTAACACAAACATTTGTACCTACCTCGGGGCGTTGTAACTAATGTTAAAGTGGTTGGCTCCAAATAAGAATCTGCTGTTTGATCTCTAAGCCTGTTTTTCTAAGACATACACTACATTTCTAGGTGTGATGTTTTGACACCTTACATCCACGACTTGGTGTGCTCGCTCATGTTTCCTGTTAAGTATCTCCTGTCCACGAAGCCGCATTAACATCTTTATGTCCCAATGATTCAAAATCCCTATCAGTCGATCTCCTTCTTTCTATAATCGTCCCGTTTCATTAAAAGAACACCTTCACTCATGTCCTCACGCACGTGCTTGCCTAAGTAACTCATATAAACTGTCTTTGTATTTCCACACGCACACGGGCAAACATACTCCTAGCATACACCGGCACCCATGCTCCCCTCTGTTCTCCTCTCCGTAATCTCTCTTACTAGCTTGAATTCTCCTCGTGGTTTATTCGATACATGTTGGTCAACGCAACTCTTTGTGTTCAGCTTTTGAAACTGCTGTTGCTGTCGTTAGGTGTTAGCTATAGTCTTAACTTCTACAATCCATATCGGTTGATCGTCTTACTCTAACCACAGCTACACACTAATGATTATTTCGTCTCTCCTATATCACTCAATTCCCCATCCCCACAGAAATGACTAAGATTCTGCGTGATTAATGTTCGGTTAAGACGTCTCCAGTAGAAAAGAGACGAAAACAGTATTGGTCAGCTAATTAATACCTTTATAAATAGGAACTCACTCGCATAAAGGCGGGATTTATAAACAGAACCTTCAAGAGATAAAAAAAGCTTTCGACATAACTCACAATAAGTACAAGCCGAAAAGAGCCCAAGAGTTTATTTCTCCTTCACGAGTAACGCTGATTAAACTTCTAGCAACATTCGCAACACAGGAAACAGTTTGATGGAAGCAGGTAGAGAGATAAAATAAAAACGAACCTAATATCCCAAAGAATAATCTGTCCACCTTTGGTTCCGCCAATCACTGTTGAAGGATGAAATTCTGTCAAGATGGCGGCAGTGATATCCACTTGATAAGTGAATGTGTACTCTGGAGCAGTTTGACGATGTTTCAAATTCCACAGACAACAACAGGAGCTCTCAATTGATCCGTTGGCATCCACTGCTGCTAACCCTGTGCTGCCTTCACGACTTTGATAAGATGCCAAGAGGAGTTCGGGATGTACAGTTGACCAGTCTAAGGCCACAATTGAGCTCTGACCACCGTTAGGCACGTAGAACTTGTCGAAGAAATCACCGATATATTTCACCTGCTGCCGTTTGCCCTCTCTGTAATAAAAGACAGATGAACTAATAATAATTACCCCCAAGCAATTTTGGAAATAACTTGACACTCATGGAGTTTTCCCTCAGTGGAACTCGAATTCTGGCGCCAAATTTACATTTAAAAAATTTGACCAGTGCAACTGGCCGTTTCACCCACTGAATGGGTACCAAATTTACGACCTAACCTCGCCAACGAACAGGTCAAGCTTTGCGCTACCGACGCACACAATCAACAATAAACATACCCCCCCCCCCAAGCCTAAAATGAAGAGTCCACAACACGCGACGGGGATAGGTGGAAGGTATCTTAGAGTCGCTCTTACGGAGAATTTGCATTCTATTGTCACTATTGATAGCCAGAAATAACAAATGCGGTTGGCCACCCACATCACTGAATACGCACCGGTAGGTATTAATCTTGGGACCCCTGATTGAAAAAACAAGCAGGTTGTCCAGTGCGCCACCAAAGAACACAACCATTAATATAATTTTATTACTGTCCTTGCTGCAAAGTTTCTCTAATTTTAATTACGAGGAAAATTTCAACAGAGATGGATACCGAAATATTTTGGATAGAAGATGGGTCAAAAATGATGAAAAACAGTAAAGCTTGACTTGATCCACGATTTACAATCATTTTACTTAGTTGATACATCTTAAATTTCTTGACAAATATCAGTTGGGCGTTTGTAAAAATTTGTACAAATCAACTTTTGCGGATGTAATTGTAGTTTTTGCCAAATGGAAGCTACAATTATTATTATTACCCCACAATAATACAAAAATTGTGATTTATAATTGTGGGAAGCAAAAGAATTCGGCTAACAGAAATAGAAATCAAGAAGAGAACATCAAGGTATCAAAAAATCTTATTTCACTTGACTTTTGGAATCGGATTATATGATATTTATAAAACAAGTAGTTCACGATCCAAAATTCAAACTTCATAATTCGTCCCCTAGATTACAACAAATGCTTGTCCAAGATGTTTAGTACATACTGACCAGCTTTTTAAGCAAGAAGCTTGACAATTCAATTGTTTTTCTTCCAATGGTTGAGAAGGCAATATGATATTCAGCAGCATACAGCATAACATCGATGAAATAGCTAAAAATATTAAGACAGCAGTTAGAGTACCTTTGATATTACACTTAAGTAGCAAGACTCCTTCCAACAACGGTAAAAGAATTTAGATTGACATACAGATTGACTAAATTGATAAAAGCATCCAATAACTTCCCTAAATTCTTCACGGAGACTAAATTCGAACATAGATTGGACCTAAGTCTATCGAAAACCACAAACCTAGTAAAAATAAGAAAACAAAAACTCACGCATCGTTTTCCCTTTCTGCACCACTATAATCGAAAAATATATCGTCCGGTTCGTCTAGCGCCCTTTGAACAATTCGGGCAGTTCGGAGGAAGAAATCTCGAAAACGCTCGCTCTCCATAGTTGCCTGTTTCTCCTCCTCTGTTAACTCTCGAACTGGCGCGTGTTTAACTGGGGAATCAGGGTGATTAAACCTGACGGATTTTGAGAGATCAAGTCCTTCGATAAATTTGGAAACTTCGGGAAGATGAGCATCCATTTCGGCGTACGGATTGACTAAATTATAAAAATATTAATACAAATATGGTTAAAAAATAATCACAACCTCCAATTTCGTCATCCCACTCAAAGCTCTGCAATCCAGCGAAAGTCCGAGAAGCATCATCATTCCATCGATCAATTGTGGGGGCTAAATTAGAAAAATAAACCAAGAATAAATATAAATTACAGGCTAATTGTTCTGTTTGAACCTCTTTGGAATAAGTAATAACCTCCTTTGAATCAATACTACATTGCATAATATTTGTCAGAGATAGCTTCGGAGAACGTTTTTGATTAATATCGAGGCTAAACAAAATTAGTAATAAAAGTTGCATCCATACTTTGAATCAAGGGTAACTGTACTAACAGATTTAATGAGATTTTCATCGTTAACCTTCCCATTTGCTTCAATGTTATCAATAACCCCAATTTCTCTTAATATTCCATCGACGGATACATGATCAGCACGGGGAAGACCAATGGACTGGGAAGAATTTTTAAATTGGCTTTCTTCTTTTCTAAGCCGTTCTTCACGTAAAGCGGCTAATTTAGCTTTCTTTCTCTCTAACTCAGCTTTCCGATTTGAAATCGACATCAAAAATGCCTAATTAGGAAATTTCAAAAGTCCACGGCTAAAAACAAAATTCCAAACAAAAATTCATTTGCCCGCAGATACTTTAACCAAAATAGTATTTCAAATTAAAAATCTTCAAAATACATTTACTGTTTTGTGAAATTACATTTATGCATCAAATTAAACACGTATATCTCCAATAGATCAATCTTAGATTCAGTATCATTGATTAAAACTCACATACTTAATCTCCAAAAATATGAATAACTATTACTACTAAATCGTTTTGACTGTTTTATAAATTAATAGAAATATTTATAACTCAAATAACTTATATTGGTTATAGGAAATGTTCATACTGTATGATGATTTATTTATTTCCCATGACGGAGCTAAAAGCTGTACAACTTTTATCATGAAGAAACTTTCAAACACATAGGAAGTGAAAGTTCATATGGAAGAAGTACGATAATTCTTCTGGAGTATTTAGACAGTAGATTCGTGGGTCAATAAATCAGGCGAACCCTGCTACATCTGTTCTCGAGAATTATCAGATCCACTCCTTTCTCTTGCTAGAGTTCCTTCAAACGTATTCTTTCCTTATTATTGTCTCGTTCTTCATACCGAAAATCTGGGTAGCTCGGTTTCATGTTATTTCCCATCTATTTCCTTTGCAAATAATTTTCTGGGACCAATATATTGCACACTGGAGTTTACCAATTGGCGAATAATTTTTGGATTTGCAGTGATCGATTCGCCAGCGTCATCTCATCTTCTTTTCATTTGCGAAGAGTCGCTAACACTAAGAATATATACATATTACTTCTTTTTCTTTACGATAATGCGAAGAAGCGAAATCATATTAGGATTCTCTTATAACGTTATGGGGTCTCTCAAGGCCACATCGATCGAATAGATGGAATAAGTCAAGTCACTTATGTCGTCAGATCAGTTCAGAAGTGGCGGACAAGCCACCCCCCACCAAGCCACCTTCAATTTATTAACAAGTAAGTTAGGTTTATATGCAAAACATTTCTCGCTTGGACGTCAGTCATCTCTTTGTCGGAGTCTTGGCGTGATGACTGACACCCATTTAAGTATTATGTACAAACACGCAAACACACACTGGGACCGCCCGTGGACACTGTAGTGAAGATCTTATCCCCAGTCATTTGTTTCTAACCGTCAGGTGATGATAGACATCTGCTGGCTATAGCAGATTTAACAGCCAAATTTTGCCTTCCTTCATATCAAACACCGATTTAGAGACCGTTTGAAGGAGCACTAATAGTCTTATAAAATGAGCAGATTTAGAGGAATTTCCTTTAATTAAAGGGAATTTCAATAAATATTTGCAAATTTCTCATCTTCCATGGATATAGTTGTTATCTGTAATGTTCTTGCTGTGATCTGCTCCTCCTCCTCCGTAACCGATTCTTAGATTCCATAAGACATTACACTAGATACGAACGGAATCCGATGATACCACAATGCAAAACAACTCTGTTACAACGTAACAAACCAGAAGTGCCAGTAGTAATCTTGTTGAATAAACCAATCTAGAAAACAAATTGACATAATTACAAGGTGTCTTATATCAGTGGGGATTTAATGAGAAGATGACATTTTTATTTATAGAAGAAATATTGGAAGCGGGAGAAGATGATAATTATTTCTTCTCTTAGACACGAGCCACCATGTCAAAATGACGCACTTCTCGTGCCGAAAGGCCGATTTATATTATGCGCCGTTTACATCAGTCATATAAATAAATTCATTCTAATGAAGGGGGATTAAAGGACGGAAAATAAAGCTACAAATACATATAATCATTATTTCGGAGAAAATATTGTTTTTATATGTAGCAAGCCCGTTAATAAATTTGATTACGGTTCCTCTTTGTCGTAAGATCAACCACCATGCCGGAGGAAATCGAGTCCTGGGGGGTTGGGGGGAGGGATAGAGTAATACCTCAACTGTTTCTGTCAAGACATGGCACTACATTCGGAGATCACCGGCCGTTTGGAAGTCAGAGAGCTGTGAGAGACATAGAACACAAAAATTAAATAGATCAAGACTATTTAAAGAATGACGTCTCTCACAACTCAATGAATCAAACCCTCTTGGTCTGAATTGTTTGGGATCGCGAATTCAAGTATCTTTTTCAGTCACCACATCGTAGAAATTTCCGTAATGCCACTTGCTAATTATGGCAACTGTCCATTGGTGATTTAAACGATAGCTGCGCTCATTCACAAGATCATCTATACTATAATTGTCCCATGGGCCACATTTTGCCGGTCAACAAGATAGCCACGTTTCTTCAAACGCTTTCCTCAAATTTTGACCTCTAAGGGCAGATTGTCCTAGCACGGTGAAAGGAGATGTCCTAAGGCGATTGATCTACGATCGCAGCAAAATTTGGCAAAATTTAGAGAGTCAGACTGTGTATTTAGGTCCGTAAAGAGCGTCTCTGGTACACAACAAGTTTAAAAGAGTTTAATGAGGATAGAGATGACTGATCTGCCTGCTGTCGGCGAGAGTAGGATAACATCGCATCCCTTCGATTTTGAATCTGCCACTGTAAATTTTGTCGCATCTTTAATGAGCCCGGAAATGTTAAGACAGAGCTGAATCCTTGGGGAATCTGTTTCCATCAGCTGAGTAGGAATAGTAGAATGAGGGATTTCGACAACATAGAGACAATGGTTGCATCCTCTCACGAGATTCTCCGAATTCGTAGGTTCGAGAGTAGGCTTTTGGCAGGTTTAATTTTCGTCTGGGAAGAGGATAAGGTTGGGCTCATCGATCCAGTCTTTGCCCATGAGATTGATATTTAGATATACAACGTAGTGCCACATGGAGATCGTCTTCTGCAATGTAACCTCGCAAAGCATCGATTCGTAAAGTAGCACAACGTCACCAGAAGCAGTAGATATTTTAAAAAGAACAGTGTTTAGTTTGAGGCTTCCAAGTTTACTCCATACATGGGGAGGCGATCGTAATATTGGAGCCAGTACCGATCTGGTGCACAAATGGTACATTATTAATGTTTAGGTTAACGTCTTTTCTAGCATTTGCATTTATCTGTTTTAACGTATCATAGCTCTGCCTCCTATGAGTTAACGCTCTCTTGTTGATCGCGTTCTGCGTTGTTGAACTGGCTGCCGAGTGTAGAGGCTAACAACCATTTTAGAGCAGAACATCAAGGGCTGACTAAACGAAACCTCGATGTAGGATTCACGAGGATAACAGAGACATGAAAGGCAGAGGAGACGAGAGGGAAGAGTAGAAGCTGGTAACTGACATGTACGTATGTGTGTTTATGATGTCCTTGTGTACGTGTAAGAGGGCCTTAAATAGTGTCATATAAGAGGAATAGTATAAACAGATGGAATGATTCAGGACGTTGCTGATCGGGGAAACAGAACCCTAGCAAACGCTCATTTAAGGGCCACTTAATTAACTTATTCCGATAGTTAAAATAAACCACTTGAGGACATAAGATGGTTATCCATAGGGTAGTCTAAGTTACAGTAGGCTTAGGCATTTCAATAACAAATGTGTGATCAGGATAATTAGGTCTCAGTGATTAGTGATGACAGACAAAAATACAGAAAATCTTTCGAACTGCTTGTAGAATGTTCTCAGCAGGGGCCTCCTTTGTGGTCATTTTCGTTAGAATTCTGGCAGCGATATCTCCGGAAGGATCAGTCTCGATAATAGTGACGTTCTCCACAAAATCGGAGTGACTGCGTCCGATATTCATCGGATGATTGTCAGATGGAAAGCGGGACCCTTCAGTGGTTAGATGATCCGTCATTTTTAGATTTTTGATGTTGAACACACGCTGTTAATGGTCTTGCACCAGACACGAGTATGTGATGAGACTTCTTGACACCGATTTCAGAAGTTGGAGTCGAATCCCAGTATATCAATGAGATTGGAGACCAAAAATATAAATGAGGCATCTGAATAAGTCTTTTCGAGTGAACTAAATCGGAAACTAGTGTAAAGTCGGTTAACGATATCTATATTGCAGTGAACATCTTCATATTCAGGTATGATCATGACGAAGCACTTATAGAGTCTCTTGAAAAGCGAACTGTTGACATCAAAGACCGAACCTGTCTTTTCATAAATGAGGATAGGATGAATATAGATCCAGGTTGCTTCTGCTAAATTTACGATGCAGTATGGTAATTTGAGAGGCATGAAGGATCCGCCATTTTCTTTTCATAAATATCATGGTATCGGGCACATATACGGGGATTATGATGAGAAATATCTTTGTCAACGTTAAGAAATTCATCTGGGTGAAGACGTTATCCACGAATGAAGAGATTCGGGCTTTAAAATGTGCATATTTAGTAGACCTAGTCGCCAAAATTTTTATGATCCGCTCTTCTCTTTAAGCTATCATAAGGGACCCTTAGATTTCCCAAGAAATTTCACTAGTTGCCGATGTAACCCGACAGCACCACAGTTTCTCAAAGTTTTTCTGCTAATAATTTAAGATTAATTTTCCTCCTTTTATAAAATCCTAGAATCTTCTAACGCATCATAAATAATGCTCTAAATCACTTCGCGTACTGTGAAACCAATGTTTGTTGTTATGCGTTAAAGTCTGCTTAAATGAAATACCGCAGATATATGCTACACAGTTAGTTAAGGTAGACTGATCAGAATTAAAATCGCTTAGTAATTTGAATTTTGTCCGCTGCAAATGAGAAAATAATATCGTCCCAAAATAGTTCTTATATGTAGAATTCTTTTTTTTCACCTTTTAATTCTCGCTTCTTCCAATTCCATTTTATTCAAACGAATATATTTCCGATACGATTGTAAATGATGCACAATATGAATTGACATATCATTAGGAGCATTTTGTCTTGTTTGGACATAATCATAACTAGTAAAATTACTTACATAATCAGATCAGATCAATTAAACACGGACTGTAATCTTTTTAATGATAGAAATAGAATACCAGAGACATTTTTGAAACAGGCATGAAAGTTCTGTTAACTGCAGTCTATATGGAAATGATATTTTCAACGGAAAATTAACAATTTTATATATTAATGAAATTTTTAACTTTAAATAATGTCTTAAATCCTCCACTGGCTAGCTAATATTTTTCGCGCCAACCAGGCCAACTTTGTATGTAGGTATTTTAATGAAAATGCAATGACGCTAGATCTATCGGGGCCACATCGGTCGAACGGATCGAATAAGTCAGGTCACTCACGTCGCCAGATCAGTTCGAAGGTGGCAGACAGGCTACCCCAATTAATTAATAAGTAAATTAAGTTTATATACAAAACAGTTCTTCGTAAGACGTCAGTCATTAATCATCGTCGGAGTCTCGGCATGATGATAGACATCTGTTAAGGTATCTATGTGCAGATAGACAAACACGCAGCGGGACCAGCCGTGGATATTGTAACGGAGATCCTATCCCCAGGCAATCTTTCCAATCGCCAGGTATTGATAGACATCTTCTGGCTATAGCAGAAAGGTAATTTAAAATCACTTTTTTACCGCTTCTGCACTATCTAATCCACATGCAAGACAGGAGACAAGGGATTTTGAAAGTGTCTTCTGTTAATGCCCACGCTAATCTGCCTACCAGAATCATTTATTGAACAATATCCCAAAGTCAGCATCTATAATACCTGTTATTACGTAAAGCAAAATGTATTCAATTTGAGGACTTAAATATGATAAAGCTGAGTACACCGATGAAAATTTCCCTAATACCATGCGTCTCGTTATCGAACAGTGACAGCTAAACTAGAAGTAGTGAAAAATAAAATTTATGAAGGAATTAAAGTGTATGAAATCAATAGTGCGCCAAAAAATTTATTATTTCTCATTATTTATATGAATGCATGAATAACTGAAATGTCTGTTAAGACTTTTCAATAAATTTATTCAATGTAAGAACATTTGCAAACTATTTAAAATAGTATAAACAAAACACTTCGACACCCGAGTGGCGCATAAAATATTCTTTATTCACTTATTGTTTTACGGATGCATTTTTCAAGGTTTTAGTAGTTTACTGTGATGAATTGATTATCCCACTCAAAAACAGCCAAATTGAAATTTTAGAATAATCATTTTAATTTAACTTTAGAATGGCGTTTCTAATGAAAATGAATAGGAGTGGGAGGTGGGTTAAAGAATTTTTATGATTTAATGCGTTTAGTGGGCTTTTGATATATTAATTGTTATATTTTAACTTACTAAATTACACTACTCCATGCTAAAAAAATTTCCTAGATTTTCCTTTCATTTTTTGTGTTTTCCTTTTAGAATGACTGAAAAATTGGATTTAATTCCGTATTTTGATTACCTTCTTAACCATGTTGATACTCTTCGTGCTCCTCTTCGCTCTTATCGAAAATTTCTTGAAAACTATCTCAATGTAAGATCGCTTATTCTCTCTCCTCATCATAACTGATGTTTTTTAGTCTATTCTCAAGTTATCTCACTTTGAAAAATTGGAGTAAGTTTAAATTTCCATATTTACAAATAAGTAGGGTCTATAAAGATTTTATTTTTACTCGAAAAATTTTAATTTAGAAAAGGTTCAGAAAACTCTCCTTTAAATAACCTTATTGCTATGCAACAACTCTGCGGAAATATTCAATCTGCTTTTGCTGACGAGATTGGAATTTTTATTCCATTATTAAAAGACTGGGAGAACCAGTGTGATCTGATTATGAAGGCAAAGTACGATCTTCAGAGAGCTCAAGCTCAGAAAGATAAGGATAAGCAACGTAGCATCGAAGTATACAAAGTCTCAGAAAGTGCATATCTCACCCAGAGGGTACTTTCCCTTTTTAACGTTTCTCTATTCTCACTAACTCGTTATAATTTCTGATTAATATTTTCTTCTACTCAGGAAGAGCTTTATAAAATGCTCTGTCGTTTCCATTCCACTGAACTTGAAAATCAAAGAAAAATGAAAGAACTCCAGATGAAACAGGCGTCGTGTCTGCATGCCTGTGCCAATCAATTTGAAGGAAATAGTCCAAATGCTCAAACTCCTTCAAGTATGTATTTCTTTTTGCTAATCGAAATATTTATTTTCTTAATATTTGGGTAATGCGTTATTTTTATTTTTCAGTTCCTTCTCGATTCTTCGGCGCACCTTTAGAGGGTCAGTTAGATGCGGATGGTTATTCAATAGTCATGCGAAGTACTATTGCCCATCTTACGAAAACCGAGGCTTTTGTTCAAGAGGTAGACATCTCTATCTTCATTTTAAGTGATAAAGGATGATGGGAATTTCATTTACTTAGAAAAGATTACAATTATTATTATAACAAAGGAGAATCACACAACTTGAGATTTTATCTCAAAATCAAACTATATATATGAAATCGCCGAATATCACTATTGAACGTTTGGCAGTGAGTTTTTGCGCGACACTTCTTGACGGTCTTTACGTCAATATGAGCTTGTACTTGTTTGACGATTCGTCGCACCCGAATAACAGGTTTTTTGAATTAGATAGTGTGATGATACCTAGACAAAATCTTGAACTTTTGAGGTTTCGAGATCTTTACTGAGAATAATTTTTTAATCACCTGGTATACTGAATCATCTAGCATCTTCGTTATTTACATTTATATGTGGTTTTGTCATTAACGATTTCATCCACTGGACTACCCTTTGGTCCTCGTATTTATTGATTAAGCAATGACGTATGCTCACAGATTTCACAACAAAGAGGACGTTAATGCAGTTATAGCGCATGAACGTAATTGTGACGTATCCTATGTTTTGCTATGCTTTTTATGTATTTCTGCTCTCTTAATTAATAAAAAGGGGAAAAGTGAGAACCCCCTGCTTTGAAGTTTTAAATTAATTAAATGCTCTTCTAGTTAACTTTAAATTAATCCGAACACGGCCAGGAGACTGTCAATGAGAAATAAATTTGGAGTAATTTTACCACATTTAGCCTGTAAAGTTTACTTTTTGATAAATGGGCTCAAGTTACTCATCAGCATGTTTAGGCATGCAAAATTGACCCCTAGTTTCCTAAAGTGCTTCATGAAAATTCTTAAAATGTAGTGTGTATATGGGTTTGGATATTACAAAATGGTGCTTTTCGGTATTTTGAACTTTTAAAATAGGCGCAAAAATTAGCATGTTTTGCTTACTCACCTTGCTTAATTGGCGGCCAAAGGTGTTTTGCAACGGCCGGTTATCTAGTAATCGTGCAACAGTAATGTGATTGGCTCCACGTTTTTTCCTCTCATTGGTTAGCACACTTGCACGCTAACTGTGTTTACTGTTGTTATCACGATTTATTGCACCTTTGTGACTCATTCTCTCTAAATTTATTTTACTTCTTTTTTAGGGTATCTTTCGGATTCCGGGGCAAGTCAGTCGTATAAATTTGTTAAAGGTGAGTATTTGTCAGTAAATTTATGAATTTTCTTTATAAAAATAAAGTCAGTATACATATATGCATCTAAATTAGTGGATGCATAGCTATAAAGAAATAATCTGGCGAAAGAGTGGGAAGTTTTGTTCCACAGGATTCAGGTTGTTTAACTTCTTCCCAGTCTGGAGAAAAATATTTGAAGTTGAGATTCCTAAAGTTTCTTTGAAGATTCTCGCATTAAATCTAATGTCAAAGTTGTGGACAACATTGTAATATATGGCAAGTCAACCATCCTTGTCTTTAAGGAGATTTAAAGCAACCGAAAATCGGACGCTGTAAGCCCCTGTTGAACACGGCATATGGGAAACAGTAATCCCGTCGGTAGTACATTATTCGCATATTCGCACATATTTGTCAACTGGAATTTTCTTGAGATGGGAATTAACAATTTGAGATTCGTCATATTTAGAAGTTTTAGTCACGACAATCAAGTCAAACCAAAGACTCCCTTAACATCTTAATTAATTTACTCCGCTTTTTGTAGGCCTTCTTTCTAGTTCCCCTTTGTAGCTGATGGTTTAGGTAAAAGAATGAAGAAATTTTAAATATTTTTCTCCAGATATCTAACATAAGTTGATAGAGTGCATTAAATGTCTATCTGCCTTGGCTAGCAAGTTTTACACATGTATTCTTGTATGCGTTTAGGTTAAACACAGTGCTGTTGACTTGTATGTATGCGGTCTACTATCTTCATTTCAAGTGTGTGTAATTCTGCCTTGCATCATAAATTTAAATAGTTAACATCTAAATGCCTTCCCTACGTGTTTAGTTACTTAGTAAGATAAGATAAGTTAAATCAAGGATAGTCTACTCTTTAAT
>CAADRB010000020.1:1545237-1579780 GCA_900708905.1 Hymenolepis diminuta
ACCTTGGCTGCAGATATTCAAGGGTTTTGAGATGTGCTTTGAAGGTTGTTATTGTGAAATTGGCACCGGATTTTGGCTTTCAAGAGCAAATGTTTGCATTTATTGCTATTTTCACAATATGAGTGATTCGAAAATATGTTTTTTAATTAATTGAAAGCAGCAGAAGAAAGTAGCACCGGAAAATGCTCACTTAACAAACATTTGGTAGTTGGCCATGTCACTCTTTCCTAGCTATAAAGCGACATTAGTAACTATTTTTCTAATGGTAAGAATTAATAAATTATCTCCAGTTACTCTTTTTTGAATATTTATCTGAAATCAATCCAGATATTATACTTAGTCAGATATTGTAGAGCCTCTTCATATAAAAACTAAATAATTTTCGTAAAATTGGCTGTTAATTAAAAGTGAACACATACAATCAAGTGAATGCTCTGGTCTACCTTCTTTTAAAGACATATGAAGCCATTAGCCACGTCCTAGGTACTACTTAATTCCATTAAAATGTGATATAGATTGCGTAATCCTCTTGTTTAAAGGGTTTTCAAGTTCATTTGTATCCAGCATCAGGTTGTGTCAGTTTATGCACTTTGTTTGCTTCAAGATAAATTGTCAAAGTTGACTCATTTTGCGCAGCTATTCAGTCATATAACGTGAATGAAATCGAAAAAATAAAATGCACTTGTCACTATTACAACTGGGGGTTGCAGTAGTTACCAATTCCGGTGTTAATCACTATGGTGAAGTTTAGCCAGGCCAGTTTTGAATTTTGCTCCAGCATGTAATTGAAATAACTGTCCATTTTGTTACCTTTGGCACGTCAATGCAACATTCACTTCATGCAGTGTTGCTGCTCATGTAGGTAAAATGGACACCTTTTAGTAGCTTTGTATATGATATTTTGGTATTAATTTATTATTATTTACCCGTGGCAAAGCAAAGATTGCTTTATTCGATCATGGACAATTATCTAAACACAGGGAACTGTAAAACAATCCAATAAGGAGTAAGAGGGAGAGAAGACTTGAAATTTTGAGTTCATAGAATTTTTTACGTATTGGGTAATTTTCACTGCGTTTTGTTCTTGTAATATAATGTAAATATGTACAGAAGACCTAGAAGATTCCAGGGAGAGCAAGTTATTTCCCGATCACATTTTAGTGTATTGTGCGCAAGTTATAATTGCGGATAGACAAATACAAATACCAGTTTGCTTCCCAGCATCCAGATGACTGGACATCACAGTTCTAACAGCTCAGAATTCGAATTTCATGATTTAATTCCTGAGTGAATTTCGTGATGTTTGAAATTCAATGACAAGCTCATCAAACTGGGGAATTTTCGTATCGTTTTGATGTACTTTTCTTCTAGTTAGCAAAGAACAACAATCCGGTGCTTTTACTGGATTTGATCTTACTAAACATCATTTAGATTCTCCCTCTATTTAAAGAGGTATATGAATACCTTAAATAAAAAAACAAACAAGTTTGACAAACATCCCACTTGCTGCTGAATACTGCTTACGTATTAGTGACAAATTTCTACTAACTCTTAAAGCGACACCATTCTAAATCTTTCAACTTGAAGATATTCGTCGTCACTTATGCAGTATTTTGAATATGTTGCTTACAGCTAAATACATTGCTATTATTGTTGCCCACAGTAATATAAAACAGTTTTATGATTTTTAGTTATGGAAAGCAATTGAAATTGGTTAACAGGAGGTCCAATATATTATAAAGGAAAGTGAATCAATAAGATACGGAGAGTAACGGCAAGGTATCAGAGTCTTACTGCATGTAATTTTTGGATTCGAGCTGTACGATATTTACTAAATATGCACTTCACGTTCCAAAATTCAAATTTTATAATTCGTCTCCTTGATTGCAGCAAATGCTTGTCCTACGATGTTCAGTTCTTACTGATCGGTAATTTATAATCAAGAAGGGTTAGTCTTGCTATTCCAATTGGTTTTTTCCTCCAATGGTTGAAAAGACAAAATGATCTTACATGATAATCAGCAGTTTACAGTTTTAGCGTTAGAAATGAGAAGCTAAGACTTTCAATTTAATAGAGCTCCGTAAGCTGTGCTCACTGAAGGTGAATGCTTATTTACCAGATTATATGCGGCTATAGGATTGAACAGGCAAATACACAGTCCTCCCACATATATAAGTATTTATTCGGAATCACATCAGATTACTGATAGTATCGGTGGTACCGATATGACTTCTAGGAACTATACATGCTGTATACCTATTCAAGTAATCAGATAAATTAAACAATTGTAAATTTATATCTGCATCTATTCCATGTTCTTGTATATAGGAGGCGGCAAATTTACTAATCAATACTTCAAATATCGTACAAACACATTTGCTTACAAATCTGTGTTATTTGCTCATCTCATTCACTCTTTTTGCGCCTGTGTTTCGTAGGATGCCTTCGAGCATGATATGGCAGATGAAAAGCTCTTCGAGCACTGCGAAATCTTCGAGATAGCGGATGTTATGAAACAATTCCTTCGTGACCTCCCGGATCCTATTCTTCCCATCGACTTGCTGAAAAATTGGCCTTCTGAAGCGTAAATCACTTTAAATTTGAATTTTCGTTCTGATTCATTCTCATCAACTACCTATATTATGTGATTTTCAAGCACTTCAGGCGGACATTAGCTTAAAACAAATAGGTAGAGGAGTGAAGAACTCTAATTATTCAAAGAAGATAAAATCCTTTTAAAAGTCATCGAGGAAGGAGGCAAGGTGACATCGCTACAGTTTGTTACTCGTTATTAGAACGCATGGTAAAACCAAGACTGATATTAAAGAAATTAAGGTATCTGAAGAGTCTTGCTTTAATTGAATTCCAGATTTATCACTTTATGAGTGTTATGATCTATCAAAGTTTCGTAACTTTCCCTAGATTCCTGAGCGATTTCATTTCAGAAATTAAATGACTGATCAGTTGGACAAACTGGTTAGTCATCCCGTTTTCTAATTTTTTCCCGCCTTAGAGACACTGTCAGTTGATTAGTATCACATTCGTGTGGAAAGATAGGTTATGGGCAGGTTTTGTGTTTCAAGATAAGGGAAAAGTCCCTCAAATCAATTTGCTCTTCTATAGTGCACCTTTTCAGCTGCCAATCCATAACATGAGGTGGCTAAGCCCAGCCGGAAAAGAGACTGTTTTATGAGAATTATTATTAACAATTTGATCCATATAAGACGTTCCCTCCTGTGCATTTTGATCTTTTTGATATTACAGTAACAAAATTCAAATTCAGGCAATTTTTTTTAATTTTAGGAGTTGGTTATCTTTCTTTTGGTCCTAAGTAAAATGTTGGATTCTTGAGGTTACGCTAAGTTTGATTTTTAAGTTCTTTTCTTTTGTCTCCTTTAATTACTCGCGAATTTAAAGAGTTCAATATTTTTTAGCAGTTCCTGAACTAAAGTCCAAATAATTTAGCCTTGAAAATGTTGTAGTGATCAGGTCTCTGACATTTTTCACCATATTTCTATTCTTTATTCTAAACTGAATGCGTCGTTAGTCCATAAGCACACTTTTTCTTAACGTCCTTACCCTAGAGTCGCTTGAACTTAAACAAACTACGAATAGTTGCGAAACTGCATTATTCGGTTGACTTTCAACCACTTTCACACTAAATCACCTCATTTAGATTAAACTAATTGCAATATACATCCTTCCTAATTATAAATCACTACTTTACGATTCAATATTTTTTTTTCAGTCGACTTAAATTTAAGAATTTAATTCCTCCACCAACATCCAAACACATATTTGTTTCAGGCACATGCATGGGTGCTTTTACATCACTCTGAAGTCACCGTTTGGGTTTTCTTTTATCCTTTAAATAAGGATTTATCTTGTTTAATAAATTTTATTTTGTCTCATATATTTGGAATTTTTTTGTTCCACCCGGTAGAAAATGCGTTTTAATACACCGCGTTTTGATTGGTTTATTTACTTAATGTTTGTTCAAATAGGGTTAAGGTAGGCATTAGAATTATTTTTCTAAGCCAGTGGTTACAATTTTTGTATTTTTGTTCCTTTCTTGTAAGTTTTCACATGTCAGTTGATTTCTTCACACGTGTTACACAAAATGACATCATTTGTTTCGTCTTGAGAATCGTTATATTAGTAGATGTAATGTGTCAGATTATCAATTAATAATTTCCTCCAAAATCGTTTTAATTTCTTCATAGTAATTGAATCAGTAAGTTCTATTATTACGATCTCAACAATACATAATGCATTCGGTATTAATAATGAAAAATTATAATATGCAAATTAATGAAACTGTTGCTTACTGCAATCTTTTGAATGAAGATTTAACATATCATAGTGTAGTTCCGTCTTACAAATTCTTACACGTGTTGAGGTATATTCTGTATTTGATAAATAAAGAAGTGATGTTTATTATTTAAGATAACGGAAACTAACTTTTCTGCTTTAGACCGGTCGTATCACTATCATCTTTATTAATATCAGGTTATTAAAGACAAAGGTCATATCAATTATACTATTTGCACAGGGATTGTTAAAATTCAATTCAACAATTACACTTGGGGGAGGGAGGGGGGAGGGGTAAGATAAACTGAAGGTTTTCCGTCTTAAATCCATGAGCTCTGCCTGGCTCCTGTTACAATCAGGCCCTCTATCCTTAAAGATTTCATTATTTGAGATTATAAGAGTCTCCAATTGGAGCTTAGCTTTCAAGTCGAAAGTTCGAAAATCGTAATAAAATGTTAGTTTTCATTGCAGTGGCCTGCATTCATTTAAATTTTCGTAATGTTGCAGTCCAAATTCTTCTATTTAGAGAAGAAAGTGTTTAGCAAAATTGACCGCGTTTAAAAGATTGAATAGTGGGGCCATCCTTAATGCCATTAGGGCAATTAATTAGTATAAGCTAGCGTGATTTTTTCTACTAATGATCAAGTCAGATTAATGGCGTTTTTAATAATCATTCTAATTGTTATTACGCTTTAGTGTTTTTTCATTGAATACTCTTTATGCAGTATATAGACATGACAGTTTAGTCATAAACAAGTCAAAACAAGATAACTCTAGTATAAGTTGTTGCTTTGCTTAGCTTTCATTTGTGCCGTTACAACTTGGCGGTGACTGATAATAATTATCCGTTTATATACAAATTCAGACAGGATGATGTCAGAGTTTGAGAATAAATCAGTCTATGCAGCTGGAGATTTTATCCTTTTCATTCCTCAGTTCAGATTAAAAAATATAGACCATTATATCCATTAAATCAAAATAATCTTTTAACAATATAATAAAACATTTACTGAAGAAACTGACGTGGATAGTGGTATTTGGATATTTTGATCTTGATCCCAGAGCTTTTTGCCTAAACCAAGTTACGGTTGGCGCAGCTTTGTCCATAAGGCCTTCATGACTTGAGCTTTTGGGAATTCTGCTTTCTAATCAAGTTTAACTAGGAAGCCGTATCGGTTAAAGCTGCAGAAGGTTTGCGTTTGTCTACATCTTCGTTATCCTGCACTTCTCAAACCGGTTCACATTCGTTTGATAGTAGAACTAGGCTTACACCCGATGGTACCACCCTCATCCTGTGGATTAACAGAATTGTTATTTGGCACGAGCTGCGCTTTACGGCTAGTATAATTCGTCTAGCAGAACGATACGAGACTAATGAATTTTTCGTTATTTTTTGGGGTAGTTGTTCAGTTTATTCATCTACTTATTAAGTTGGTACTGAACCGATATAAACACACTGTAATGGGCTTTAATATTCTCGACTTTTTAATCATTAGTTGAAAATCCAAAGCAGCGGGTAAGGTCATTAAGACCTTACTTTTGGATCGATAGGCGGTATTTGAGTTAATTTAACTTGTCACTATGGTAATTTTCACACCCAAAGGGTAAAATGAGAGTGATATGAGTAGGGATTTACTACATTATGAAACATGGGGGCAAGAGATGCTGGATGATGGAAAGCACGCGGAAAGACGAGAGAACCTGTGGGTAAAAATTGGTAAGCGAAGGCAGGTAACTGATAGGCTTGGCAAGTAATGCGAGGAATGAGTTAGTTCAGAATAATCAGTCGGGATTCGGTAATAGGAAAGGTTGTTTTATAAATCAAACTAAATACTAATGAGATTTTGAACTCAGTTGTCATATCATGATATGAGTGGGCTAAAATGAACTTTTAAATAGAAGTCTGAGAAATGAAGAGATTATATTAAGATAATTTTCGGCTTTCTCTTATCTTGTTCGGAGTGATGATTGTTAACGTCCAGAGTTAAATAGCTGTTTCTTAATTGCGTATATTTTCTGTTTACTGCACTTTATATGAACTAATTTTAAAATGAATTAATTGTAATAAAACCTATATTTAAATTCAATTCAATTAGGAAAACCAGATTTCACTTCATACTTCTTCTTTACGGATATTATAACAAAATAAAAGGGCCCCAATCAACAGTCACTAGCCATCATTTTGGAATTGGACAAGATGCATTACTCTACAACTGGTCTGCTTCGGTAAATCTTTATGTGGAGACACAACTAACTAGACATGAATGGCATCTCTTGATGAATACAAAGGGCATTAATTGTAACTTCATAATGAGTCGAGTTGCTAGCTTAAAAATGCTCACCCAAAAACAAGATAGGAGAAAGCGATATTAGGACAAAATAATTAAAATTAGAGAGAGGGAGGGCAGGAAGAGTATATTCGAAAAGGTGTTGGGAAGAATAAAATGGTAAATCTATTTCCTATATCCACCAAAAGTTTAGACGCATTAACTTGCATAAACACTAATGTTAACTTTAGCAAAGTGAGCTTTAAAGGAAGAGTAACAAAATCGGATTGCATAAAAATAGAGCATCAAATAGTGACGTAAAGAGAACGGTGAAGGGAGAAAAATCAAAACGAAAAATAATACCAATCGAGTTGCCATGTGACTTCAATATGTGGGACGGTTTTCAAAACTTTCTTTGTGCCCTATCAACGATATAGATTTGCTTATATTCGAATATTTTGATGTAGAAATTGAGTTTCATGGTCCATTAAGTTTCGAGTTAAGTGAACTTCTCTTTCCTTTAGACCAAACGTAGAAACCGTCAAACCTCTCATAAAACAGTATATACCTGAGCCAAGTCGACGAAATCTCTTCCTCCTTTTGAAGTTCCTTTCTGAAGTCGTGGATAATCAGTCCACCTCGAAAATGACCTCAGAAAATCTCGCCGTCACATTGTGGATGAGTTTTCGCAATAAAGCGTGAGTTATTTCGGCAGTTGGAAAATTTTAATGTTCGCATATTTGCTTTAAAGGCTCATTTTTTCGCCACAGGGATGCCAACAATGTTCCAAGTGTTGTCCAGTACCTCATTAACAATGCAAAGCCTCTCCTTGAAGGTGAAAGTAAGTTCAAATGAATGACCAGATTTTTAGTGACTGCCCATTTAAGGCCATAGGTTTATCTGAGTGGGAGTGAAAAAGTGAAAAGTGTTTCATCGTGTTTGTAATATTAATACTATACTAATTTATTTTATGTACTCTTCTCAGGGGAGGCGGTGCTTCTTTCTCCAAATCCGCCTGTAACTCCTCATGTTAGGTATGTTTTTAATTATACTCATAAAATAATTTGAAATCTTATTTATTAATGTGTATCAAGTCTAATCAATATAGAAAATGATCATCTAATAATCGTATCAAAGATACTAAGTAAGACAAAAAAATATAGCTGTCTGATGCAACACCGCATAGGTACTGATATAACTTATCACTGTTGTTATAAGTACTCACTAATATAATACCTTGGCATAGCTACTCAGACAAAATTGGAAGAACGCAGATCTGAAATTTAAACGACTAAATTATTAGGAAAGTACTGTGAATTATATTCTATGCAGCAGTAGTGATTCTGCTTCCCAGATATGAGCAGTACTGGGAAAGGGAATTTCATTGATATAATTTTGTGCATTTCCTCTCGAGCACCGAAAACATTAGATTCTGTTTCCTTCCACTACCAATACAACATTTACTGACTGAAGAGGAGAAAAGACCTTTACTATTTCGGTAATAAAAGTAAACGTTTTCCGTTTTTTCGAATAATCATTAGTTCCTCTTTACCCTTACAAGATTAATTTATGATATTGGGGAGTTTTAAACTCCTTTCCAGCCTAATCTGAAAACTTGCGTAGAAAATTGCACTTGTTACTAGTTTTCAAATGTTTGCACTCATTAGTATCGTCGTAAGCACACATTTCATAAACCCACTCCATTTTGTTTGGAAGTACAATATTTATAAGATTGATATGTGGTCGCGTCTATTCCATCTTCGTAAACATACAGTGCTTTGTAGATAAAAGCTAAGATTCCTGTTTAATTAAATTCAACTTCACTATCATAATCTTACTTGTGAAAAATTATTAAATCTCTCCAGCACAGCAATCCTTGCTAAATCACATATTTGCCAGAGGGCTGCCCTGATCAAGCCAGTCGGAATTATAATATTCGGTCAAGTTGACGTTTTGTTAGCGTGAAGCTATGTGGGGAGAAAGGAGGGTAGTGAGTTATTGATGAATTAAATAAATATAAACGGGAATTAGAGGACATAATAATTTGACCCTATATAAATTTAGTCGCAGCACACTATTAGCGTCAGCCAAGAGTTGGATGGCAAAGGGTTTTACCTATCAATCCTAAAATTACCACCATTTAGAAGTTTGTATAGAGTTACAAATTCGGTACAGTTTTTGTAAATACGTATATCATAGTTATAATACGCTTTTCGTTTTGGCTGTGTTGACTTAAGTTCGATATCTGAGACATATAAGTCACTTAACAATTCACAAACTGCCGTAGATATGATGAATGGGATCAGACCATTATCCATCACTAAAACCTTAGCAACTGTAGGAAGTGCGGTCTAATTAAGCATAAATTATAGGCATCTTATAGATTGAGCGATATAGAATGAATGGGAGTGAAGATCAATAGGAGTATGAATGGTAAAAAGATGTACCAAGAAGGATATGAGAGTCAGAGGAAGTAATCATCTTGCCTCGATGGCTACTCACCCCTGCCCTAACATTGGTTGAGCTTGCCTAGAGTTCAAATTTCTCATTGGTCCACTCTGCGCTCATGTTATCCGTATTGGCTGCCGAAGTTACTAGCTGGGTCGATTTCAGATTCTTCGGTAGTAACGTACTTGGTTGCTTATATAATCACTATTTGCCGATTTGTTTTCATAATGGATCCCGTATCATTAATATTAATGAGCAGTTTTCCAGTCTTAATTGTTGCAACTCCTATCTTGTTTTAATATTGTGCCTTTAATTTCGATGTAGTAAGTTTGAAATACAATTATTTTGTAAGCGATTTATTGTCAGTTTTCCTGAGGTTTCATTTTACTTTTTTTTCCTTGAAAATTTTATAAATCTACTGACTTATTTTCCAACTTTGCGTCTCCTGTATTATCGATGTACTTAATATAATTTTAGTTAGCTCAAAATGTTTTGGAATGTTTATTTAACATATCCAGATAACGCCATTGCGGTTTATACGATAGATGCATACAAGCATGAAACTAACTGGAACATTAATAGGATTATTTTGTTTACTGCTTCAGCTCTATTTTATGAATTCCATTCGGTTTCGACAAGCTTGCACTCATACTGGGTTAGGTATAAGCCACAATTTACTTCATTCTACTATATATTTGACGAGCTATTTTAACAACCTTAAGAGAGATTGAAAAATTTTATCAAGAAGTATATTCAGAGGTCCGAATATCAATTTGAAGATACAAATTTGCTTACAAAGACGAAGATCCTTTTCAAATATAAGTAGACAGCTAAAGTACTACTAAAGCTACTTCTAAAGTATTAGTAGACCAAAAGTTGAGTAACAGACTGAAGGGTTGTTGAATAACAACGCAAAGCGAAAGAGGGGAAAAGAAATAAAACTGAAGACCAAGGCAACATAAATGACTCTTTGATTTAAATGCTTGAAAATTCGACGATGAAGCTCAGAGGGCGCAGTGATCAACGTGCACGTCTGGCAAGACAGGGTTCACGAGATGAATGTTCTTTGATGTGCATCCCGTGATGCGTATGACCAACTGCATTGGTTAATTTGGATAAAATAGAGGTAGTAGAACGAGAGTTTCTCATAAGAAAGCGGTTTATGGGTTAACACGTGAGTCTAGGTACTTCCAGGGACCTCATAATGCTACTTTTCTTTGTTATAGTGGTCATTTAAAACATCAGACACATCATTTCAAAGAAAATGACATTTGGAGGTTTCTAACTTTTCAATATGTTATTTTTGTCATATGTACCCATTATTTGTAGCATTTAGAGGGTTTGCTAAACCATGTTAATGATATATGCTTATCGATGACTTCTCTTTCTCAATTGGAAGTTATTGCGAAAATTCAATTTGAGTGATGTCGTAGTCGTATATTGTCAGAGGTCACAAATTTAATACTGATTCGCTCAAGTCTATTGAAGTGAATGACAAACTGTATTAACTGAATTTGCTTAATAGAGGTGATTAAATGCATGTTTCTCATGAGGAAAGCTATAGGATACTGTTGTTGATTGTTGATATAAAAATCCCTTTACTGAAATTGATTTGTATTGTTACAATTTTATTATTATGTGTCGTCAAATTATAATTTTGTTGATAAGTACTTTGTGAAGAGCGTATGTATTATAGGCCACATTTTAATTTGACGTGTTTTTATTAAAAGTAATTACTTATTTGTATTAATTAATCAGCTTATAATTGGAGAATGCTTATCATTGAATTTATAAGGACATAGATATACGCACATAATTTTTGTTTTGAGCATACTAAGAGAATCATCGCTGTTAAATTGACAGTGTAGAGCTTTAAATCTATCTACTGTTTAAAGTAAGTAGGCATTTTATTTTGTTTTCAGCAAGAAATCTACGAGGAATCCTGCGCCCCCACCACCTCGTCCAAAAACTACACCGAGTCACAACGCTCATCAATCTGTCATTGAGGCTTCAGCTACTCCACCACCACCACCAGCAGCAGCAGCAGCTTCCAGGACTTCATCTTCTAAAATGGTGACTAACTTCAATAACAGTGATCGACACTGTAAATCCGACGCTACCTCAGCGGGAGTGACTGGAAAAGTTTCTCCACCAATACCCATTCTCACTGAAAATCCGAAGAGTTCCATTGAAAGGGAGACATCCGTATCTATTCCCCTACCTTCTAATGAAAATGAGAAGAAAGTGCAGATAAATAAGGATTCTGTTGAACAGGAAGCTCCAGTATCAGAAATGGAAAAGAAGTCCGGAATTTCTATTGAAAAAGAATTCTCACCTTCTTTTACTGATAATGAAAAGAAATTAAAAAAGGAGAAGGAAAAAGAAGCTTCAGAACCAGAAATCGGGGCTAAAGAATCGGAATCAAAAAGTACTTCAGAATCAGAAGGAGAATATACAGAGTCTCCAGAAAGAAAAGTGAAGAAGGCGAAACACAAGAAGTCAAAGCATTCAAAGACTCACAAGAACGAAAAGCTGGAATTTGACCAAGAGAAGGAGGGAGAGAAAAAGTCAGCAACTTCATCATCAAAGGATCGACATTCCTCTGCAGAAGAGGAGGACAAGAAGGATCGAAGGAAAGACAGTGACGCATCTCTAGAAAAGGAGTCGAAGTACTCTAGATCTTCTTCAACTACCTCAGTTCCTCCTCGTCCTCCCAGTCTGTCAAATAAGTCATCGATGTGTTGACGACTTATTAATGGTCCATGCTCAAATTTATGATGCTCGCACTTCCATTCTCACATTTACCTATCCTCATATTTATTTCCCTATATTATTATTCCTAATTGACTGAATCACATCTCTCAATTTTCCAGGCTGCTTTTTTAAAATAAATTTTGCGTGGAATTGGCACGGCTTTGACTATTAGTGGACTCGAAAATCGCATTAAACTTCCTCAATCTAAAATACGCATTCGAACCACAAACTTGGGAACCAATTCACCTTGCTTGATCTTTGATTCACATCTCTCTGTGTATTGCCATTAAAGCCGCACTTGTCGTAACTCTGTTTTCTATTATGGTAAAAATCGTTAAAAATCACGGAGTAATAGGGTATTTGACTCTCATTCTTGAAGTCAAAGCCATCTTCCTTTCTAACTTAAGAAAATCGGCCCAATATTGCGCTATAATTTTCAATTAATTACAGTCTATAAGAAATGGCGCAGAATGAAAGTGCAATAGTGCATCTCCCCTAAAGCTAACTAAAGTGAAGATTGTATATTTTATTTAAACGAACTTCCTATCTTTTTTCTACTTATTTTAATTATTGAAGATACAGTGCATTATGAGTAATCGGGAAAAATCAGCCTCGACTTCTATGATGACGACAATGACGTACGTTGATTGATTAAAGTATTCAACCAACCCTGTGTCTGGGGCGTGGACGGCTGAATAGTCTCATTTCTAATATAGAGATGACCGCTTTAAGACAAGAGCGACAACAGGTGTAACTGTCGAAGCGAAAATTGGATGGCTAGAAGACTGTGGGACTTAACGTTTTCTGTCTGCATTATATTATATTAAATTTAAAAATTCATCTTATTCCAGTAAAATGAGCGCTGCGTAAGTGAAAATATTTCCTATTATTGTTTCTTTAAGGTAGACTTTAAAAAATGAGATATCGATATATGTGTGAACAATTCTGAGCATATAAAATTGAATAACTAGATTAATTTTTAAAAATTGCAGACATTCAAGGCTACGGGCAAGTTAGTTAGGTCAGTTAATTTAGAGCTAACTAATTTTATACAACGCAGTTGCTAGAGAATGTAGCTGCTAGAATAATACAAATGTAAAAGATTCATTAAGGTATGCCACAACATAATTAAATATATGAAAAATCGTAGCACAACAGAGCACTTAAAAGTTAATCGAATCGAACTCAGTTAATGATTGAAGGGTGAAAACATGATGAAACTTACGAGAATAGCCTTTTAAGTGATAATGTTAAAGCTTAATATAATCTTGTAGTAATGTCTTCGTGCAGCGGCGAGTTTCATTGTAAGATTTGAGATAAGATAGCAGTAAATTAAATATTAACTTTATTGAGCCCAAGCACGTTAAATAAATATTAACTCTAATCGCTTAGTAGTATTTTAGCTGTTAGAAAAATTGTATCAAAGTGATCAACTAATCATCCAAGTTAACAAACTATTCAATAAGTTCTGAAGGCGGCGAAAACACATATACTCGGAACAGGAGAAAATTCTAAAATGCGGATAATGGAACATTTTTATTTAAAGCAGTGGACTGCCAGAGAAACAGAATCTCAAGTTCCTTAAGAGACAGCTCTACTGTTCCCTGTTCCCTTTCCCGATGAAAACTTAAATTTCTGACTTTTCTGTGGGTATTAAAAGTGAAATTGCTTATTAATTAGTTATCAAATACCTATCCCAAGCAATTTTAGCATATATTAATTCACGTTTCCGTTAGGTAGCAACGAGGAGTAGGACAAATTAACCAACAAATCTAAGACATTTGTGGGTTACAGATGAGCACTTTGTTCTGCTCTGAAACAAATTAAAATGTGATCTGATAACAGACAGTATTCATTTCTTCTCCACTTAACAGTCTTAGGAAAATTAAATTCTGGTTAAATTTGCTATTCTCAAATATTTTAAGTCCAATTCTACAGGGTACACTGTGACCGTGCATTTTAATATTTATGCGAAATCTATAAATTTGACATTTCACTCAATTCTTTCTTAATGTATCACTATTTTGACCGTTTTGCGTCTTTCTGTTCAACTCGGTTCATCCTTGTACAATCAATTAATTCAATAATTTCTATTCAATATACAGATATTTCATTATTTTATGCGCATCTGTCCGAATACGTTCTTAAAACACCAGTTAAACCATTGGCGATCTGTTTGATATTACTCAAATCAGGTTATCAAAAATCAATGTCTTATATTTAATTAAAAAAACAGTTGTCGTGATCATGCAGTTATGCAATTTAACATCTATTGGACTTAAAATATATGAAAGGGCAATAATTGAAGAAAAATGGAAAATTTATTTAATCGAATATTCTCCCGCTATGTGCCTCCGGACACAAATTCGTCTGCAGTGTCTCGAATCCAGGAGAATTTGGACAAAGAGAAACTATATCGCCAGAAGCGCAACGTTGCCCGTCTAAGATTACGTTTACTGCGATGGTTAGTTTGGATGGATTTTGCCGGAACCACAACTCTTCATGGACCAGCTCATATTTCCACCACTCGCGGAATGACTCGACTATTTTACTCCGTTGTTGTATCCATTTGTACTTTTTTGTTTTGCTTTCACTGCTACACTCTCTTCAAATTTTATTTTGAATATCCTATCCTCACTGCAATTAAATATGAGAACATGGATTTTCGGTATCCTGATATCACTCTGTGTCCACATAGTCCTTTCACAGCTAGTCAACTTTATGAACACAATGAGACAGCTGAGATGATGGAGAGGATTTATTCAATGGCGAAGGAGAAATGGTGGAGGAATCCAGATTTACTCAATCTCTCCCCGAATGCAAATATAAAGAAAAGTATGCTTGGAGGGTTTTATAGAAATTCTCTGACACTTGGCAAGAGAGTGTTCGATCATGTAATATTCTGTGAAGTGAGTGAAAATTATGATCTGGTATTCTCATTAAATATTTTATTATAATTGCACTCGACGTAAATATAAACTAAAATTTAGTATAGAGCAGGGAATTTTGATTCAGGTCGGTGAGACTGGGAGAGTGAGAAGGTTAAATAACGTGTATGCTGTACGGTTCGACGTATGATTGCACTTTTTGTAGTTTTATCATGAAAGTTCAACAATATGAGAAAAATATTTAGTTCTCCAGATATATTTCATTGGAGAGAATGTTTAAACAAGTCAGTATAAGTTTGAAAACAAATAAAAAATCTTTAGCTAGAGTGATCATTCGTACTTTACTTCCCCGTGAATTGGAAATTTCAGAGTTTATATTCGGTTAGATTCTATCTCTGAAATCTTGGAATCTTCAGCAGTCTCATCAATGTCGTATGTACACAATCAGAAGTAAAAGTCTTAATAACTGCACTGTAACTCAGAATGAAGGTGAATCGTCACTGAAATATCGCTAGGTGGGCGATTGGTTTTAGACTGACTTAGAACCAGTCGAATTAAGTTTATAGGAGAGTCTAACTGGAAGATGTATTATTAAGTGAAATAACAACAGGTATATGTATGAAAGTCTATTCACACGATTGAATATGAAAATCACCACCGAATAAATGACAAAATGCATCCATAAACTGCCCTTAAATGACAAAGCTAGTGGCCATCAAGAGACGAAGCACACACTCTACGTCCTTAGGTCTTGCTTATCTACTTCCAAGACTGATAGATCATGACCACATATTAATTCTCTAATAAAACCAAGAACACGTCAATAGTTTTGTTTTCCTTCCCAACTCATCATTACAATGTTCTCTCAACTAGTTAAATAGCCCAGATTAAAGTCATTGTCTAACTTAATTAAAGGAGACTAAATGAACGATAGTTATTCGTAAAATTCATGGTACTATTGTTGACAATTCATAAAGATAGGATGATTTTTTCTATGACTTGATTTTCATTTTATTATATCCAATTGGCATATCTATTGCCAACTAATTTTAGGTAGTAAGAGCGATTTAATTTGGTTGAAATTCTTTCCGGTGCCTCTAAAATATCCTTAAAATTCTCAAAGAACCTAAAAATACTTCTTGTTCAACTGACATCCAAGCAAGGAAGTTTACTAACATTGAAAACGAATATTTTTTCTCAAATTACGTTGAGATACATATTCATGATCATTTAATTGAGTTTTCTAAATGATTTCTGGAGAGCTTTATTTAACAGTGCCAAATCGAACAACGAAGTCTATTTCTTATCTAATGCTGGCCATCCAATTTGGTATCGCTTGATCAAAATTTATACTTCATTTTCATAATATTTATTTAAAAGGATAATATAGGAATGGAATAATCTATAAAATTGCTCTCCCTTCCCTACTTGAACGAAATTTAATAATTTCGTTATATTTTATCTAGCTCAATGGTGTGGATTGTCTAGACCAGTTTATAATAACCGAGCACCCAATATACTATCGATGTTTCACACTCCGCCTCAAAAGTAGTCCGCCATTTCCAACTGGACCGACCCACGGAGTACAGATTGTGCTTCATCGAGGTCCAGCGAACACGCAATCGCTTCTAGTAATTGATGAAAATGAACCCTTTCTGGTACAATCCAATGTTCCCGCTGACAATTTAACAGCTCTCAGATCAAACAACTCAGCTGCACATCCTAAGGATGGATTCTATGTTGCTTTTCATGAATCTCGAACTATTCCTAATTATCCTCTTCAGGTAATATTGTTTGTATTGCGAGAGTTTTAATAAATGAAATCTTAATAGAATCTTCCAAATGGACTGACACTGAGATTTGGGCAGTTTATACGAATCGGGTTGACTTCATTGGATATTCAGTCAATTAATGTAAAGCAGCGACCTTGTGTTCCTTCCTCAAAAACGCCCAAAATTCAACTCACTAGAAATGACCGAATGTCTGAAAGCAACTTCAAGTCTGATAAACGTGAGTAAATTTAAGTATTCATGATATTAAGGCGCTATTGAAATCGTTTTGAAAATAAATTAATCTTCTCTTGCTGTACGAAAGAAAGAGAGCTATTACTATTACGGTAAAAAGATGGCGACATAATCTTGGCCTCCACTGTTAAGTAGTTACAGCTGGAAGAAAGCAAAATGAAATTCAAAACGGTGATATTCGCCAATAGCAAGGTTGTTCTTATGGATTGGGATAAATGGGAAATGATTGGCTGCTTGTTTAGTCAATAACTGCTGTGGTTACGAGATTTTCTCCTAAGGGGTGAGTAAGAAAGCCAATAATCAATAAATTAGTATAGCAAGTGTGAAGAAACCGAACTCTGTTTATTTGAGTTATAAGTATTCGATCTCGCTTTCTAAGGCTTCGTAGACTAGAATAAAAGTTATTACTTACTGAAGACTTTACAGCAGCTCATAGTATTAAGGTTCAAACCAAAAGCTACGACCGACTTCAGGGTTGCTACGTTTATCATAATAAAACCTGAAAAATATTAGACATCTATAATCAATGGATATACCAACTGGTCTGTATAGAGGATTTTGCTTAACAGTTGTAATAGACAGCCTATCAGAGGAATATTCGGAATCCAGGATAGAATAAAAATGGAAAATCTGAATGACCGGTGTTAATAAGGTACAAGATACAGTGTAGATAAAATCAACTTAAAATAATGTCAAATTAGTATAAACAGTTAATATCACTAACAGCTACCATAAAGTTTTATTTGAATAACAAAGATAATGATTTCGAGATGCTTATTCTTATCATAGCAATGCCAGAAGAAACCTTATCGGAGTTCGAGTACACAAAACAGTCTTGCTTGGCCAATTTTCGACAAATTTTAACAAAGAGACACTGTGACTGTTTCAGTGAATCTTACTCAATTCCTTACAGCGAAAGACACGTTGGATTGAAGTACTGCCTCAGTGTGGACCAGACGACAAGCAATGTCGTCAAGATGCCCGAGATTATTGCTTGTGTGGAACAGATTGAAAATATGACTGACGCAGAAGTAAGTCAAATATGTTTGCGCATAAACGCTTACGTTATAGTCATATCTTACATCTCACAACTTATCAATTTTCCTAGTGATTACCATGTTCTTAACGACACGTCCAAATCCGAGGTTTGAAGGGAAGAGGAAATTCATGATTGATGTTGGAGACGATAGAGATAAGAGATCTCGCTCTTTATTTACAAAGAAAAAAATCATAAAATTAAAGAATTGGAGTGAATGTTAACGAAGGTTTGGAAAAAATAGGGAAATATCTACCTGGAGTAGTGAAGATGGCTACTCTCTTGAGCATTATCTGCGCTATCGTTCTTTCATAAACTTTGATAATGCCACCTGCTCATTACGAAAACAGCATATATGCAGATTAGTTAGGCGACGTTCTATTGTGTCCTGTCAATAATTGGCACACGTTCCAGCTATCTTATTTACCGAACCTTTACCATCAAATTCTATCGCCGTTTTATCCTCCTATAAACTCAGTTTAAATATCAGAATAGAGCAAAGAGTAGGGTGAAATATGTTTATTTTAATCTTTTATTTTACCCTATTGAGTATTTCTGAAAAATCTAAGGCATCGATAGTGAATTGTTGTTCCCACTGTCTATTTAATTGCTGTTTTACCATAGAAAAGTTTCATTGTACCTGATTTCTTTATTTGTTGCTCTCTACGTATTTGGCTCGTTTCATGCTATATTCATTTACTGATCATAAGGGTATGTTTCAAACCGTCATGAGTACATTCCCTGACCCAACATAAATAACTTATGACCATGCGATTAAGTCTATGCAACGGTAGTGAACGAACACATTGAAAAGTCACAATAAATATAAAATTCGGAAACCTCTAAAGTATCACCATTCATTCTTGCAAGATAAGGCTAGTAAAACAGTAATTCATAAAGAAATATCAATTTTAATGCAAACTTACGAATCGGCCCACATTTCTATAACGAACTAAAAGCCCTAAGAGAAAAAAAGTTAGTCGGGCACTAACTATATTTGACTATGACCTGCAGATAAATCGCATAAAAACGCACCGATTATATTAATGTTGAGTTCATGGAGAATAGAATAGAAACAATAATAATATAGTTTTCATTAAAGGTTGCAGCCGAGGTTGAGCCGTCAATACCTGGTGATGGTCTTAGTCAATGTCCTCTTCGTTGCGACTACCGAGAATTTCGTGTCCAATTGCACTACTCCTCCAACTTAAAACAGGATTTCAACCCAGAGAACTTCATCACCTATTTCCAACGAGTGGAAATGCTTGGAAAAAATAGCACATTCAAGCCACATATTCAACTGAATGGTTCGAAAATCAACGCATCTGATCTTATTTTTCTCGATATAAGCCCTATTTCCGAGAATGTGAATCAGGTAACATTCTCTACTTATGAATTATTCAATAGGTGGTGTATATAACCTCTCAATTTTTTGTTTCAGATTATTGAAGACCGTGCTTACTCTTTAATTCAACTGCTAAGCGAATTGGGGGGTGTCTCTGGTCTCTACGCAGGAATAACAATATACACAATCGCAGAATTCATTGATCTGGCTGTACGCTATTTAATGCTTTACATTCCTTATCTGTGGCATCAATTTCGTTACAAAAGACAAAAGAAGATGAATAGAAACTTCCAGCAATTGATGGAAAATATCCGTGAAGAAGAACAATAAAAAAGCAAAATAAAACATGAAATATTTTCAACGATTAAGTCAGGAAGATAGGAACTGGAAGATATATTGCCCATTCTTTCCACGGCTGGACTAAGTTAAGCTAACTATCTGATATTTGGATAAAATAAAAAGGACTAATAGAGCAGTTTGATAGGCACCCATAATTAGGCGTAAGAGAATCCCTTCCAATTAATTTGCTAAGTGCACAGATGGATTTGAGCGACCCACGAATTTGAGGAGTTTGGTTAAAAAGGGCTACTTGAAAAATGCAATTGCTCGTATTTTGACACTGCTCAATCAGCCAGCAGGGCTGATCACCGATATGACGATCACTGACTTAATAAACGCGTATATCACTGCCACCTTACGAGTCCATTGTTTGTTCATTAAGATTCAGCATTGAATTAATACTTTCCAGTCTATTTGTAACCGCCGCCGCATAAGCCAAGAATGTCTTATTTGATTAACCAGGCATAAAGCCGTCAACCTAGAATACTGAGGGATTCTAAGGTGTCAATACTCACATGAAAACATTTGATTAACATAAAATTAAACTTCTTAATCCTCTACAATTTATTGTAATATTCATCCATGCAGAAATCCTATCATTAAACCAAGTTAGAAATGGTTTTATAAGCAAAAATTTTACCTACCTTAGTTATTAAAGTTTGGAATACATGCAATAAAAAACATACCGCCTAAACACCATTTATATGATTAAGTAGCTCGTCTACATAGGCTTATCATAAGACTATTTCGAAGGCTTAAAATAAACTCAGTTCACCAAAATTTAATAAAAAATCATATATTTTTTATTCCATAGAAAAAAGTTACTTCTTTACGATCTGAATGACATCATGATGATTGACGGTATTTGAAAGACCCACTCGCTGTGGGCTAAATTTCACACTTGTGCCCTAAAACCAACGCCAAGCAATTCAAGGTACTAATATGTTTTAAGTAGCAGTATGTATTTAAAATGTGAACCTACCCAAATTAACGCATATTTAAAGTTATCGGCAAGTGAACGATGAATACAGTGGCACTGAAAAAGAGAATTTTTAATAATAAGACTATTGTGACCGATATAAGAAATCGGATAAATAATATAGATACTTACCACGTGTTCAACAGTTGCACCATTTCTTAAAATAATACCTTCGTCCAGATCAGGCTTTTCTGAAACAGAAGCGTTGAATAGAGAATGGATTACGAACTCTTTAAATATACTACCACCAACTTACTGCCTTGTTTCTTTGTATAAATCTGAATGAGATCTAGGTATTCCCACATAACTTTCAGTAGGTAATCGAGATTGAGTCCCAAATTGCAACTAAAGAGGAAGAGATTGACACTTTTACTTATAATAAATTTACCTTATAACAACTGAATGAGGTTCCCGAGCCAGTTTGTCCACTTCTTCCAATGAAATTTGATCGATTTTGTTGTATACCTTGAGAAAAGTTACAGACGAAGTATTATAAGATTACAATGGTTGTACAGCACTTCGTAAGGGGATTTTATAATTTTTAACTGAAGGACTGTTGTAAACCTCCGACATAAATACACAAATCAATCATCAACTCACTCTTGACAAGGTACCATTCACGAGATTCTAGATGAGGACATACTCAAATGCTAACATAGAGACTTCTAACTTCAGTAACAACTTGTCATATTTACACAAATGTGTATTCATTCTCGAAACTTTTAGCCAACAAATAGCAGTGGCTTCACAACCACCTATACACTATTCTATCTATGCAAGTGACCTGATCTATGACCTACATGAAACTGGTCTACATAACAGTTCTTGCAGCATTTTACCTTAAGTACAAAAAAGATACGATACGAAGGATCTCAAACGATACTCCAGAAAACATTAATGAAATACGACTCTAAAACCGCTTAAATACCATGTTTAGGTGTTTGGTATATTATTTATTGGTGATGTAAAATAAGTTGGAGAAAAGTACAGCGCTCAAGTCTTTGATTGCACGGTTAATTCTCTTGTATGGCAAAGATACTTTCAATCATGACTTGATTACAATTAAGGTACATAGATCTCATTCGTCAAAACATGGCATAATAGAAAAGGAAGTGAAACAGCTATCCACGCTTAGAAATTCAATTAATAATAATACTAAATAAAAACCCAAAATAATCATTGAAGTATCCTGCCACATCCAAATGAAAATTGAGAACTTTTCTTATTACTGTCACAAAGATAAATATAGACACCCGCAGAACCAATATAGCATTCAGATGATTGGGAACTGGAATGCGCTTAGAGATCACTAACTGTGAGCTTAAAATATTCATGTGGATATCAGTGTTAAGTACTCCAAAACGCACATATACATGAGTCTTAAACTTTAAGTCAAAACTTAGGAATAATTGCACGATTAGCTCCACACTAACCAACCCATATTTATTCAGATAGGATGGGTCTATTCTCAACGATATATTACTAACGACAGAAAAAGAGATAACTCACATAGAGACACTTCAGATAAACACGATTGCCAACAATCACATCAATAAGCTGATCCTGTGTGATGTCCTCTCGAATGACCAGGTCAGCATTAAATATTTCTGTAAAGAAAATCATCGAGATTACTCATACAAAGAACATCACTTAAATTTAACTATAATAAGAATCACTTACTGTATTCATGAAGAATCATTTGTACCATTTTTTCGTTGATATGCGTCAGTGGACACATGGAGTTGATTTGCATGCCTCCGGCCTTTTTTTGCTGAAATGTCAAAATAACATGTACCATTAAAATAAAAGGTTTCATGCACACGGTGAGACACAAGCAAATGATTCGACAACCTTACTTTGACTATCTTGTTAATTAATCTTAAAATGCTTTGAACTGTCAAAATTAAAAAAGGTAAAAGAAGACAACATGCGGCTCTTGTCAAAGACTCCTGAGTTTTGGAAAACACTCACTTCGGGAATTTTACAATCCTTATTTTACCTCGTTCTCCATTTAATATATCCATAAACAAGCAAACTACAGTTTATTGTGCAGTTTAATTCAAATCAGAATCATAACCCAAGATGGGAGAGTAACGGATAACCAAAAACGATTATCCATTAAAAACGCATGAAAAAATAAAAAATACCTTTTTTTATGGAGTATAGGAATTTGATTCTGATCTATACAAATATATACATAAAACGAGAAGAGATATTAAACACGAATACGAATTTTTAAATTTACGTTATGTCCACAACACGAAACAAATTATACTTATGGGAAAACAGTTAAAATCGTCAAAAGACCTTAAAATAGACATTGGGTTTTCGTTGATTCAACCGAATTCCGACACTTTCAAGTTCCTTTTCGAGGAGTTGACTAAATGTATCAAAGAAACAGAGCGATACAAAATTACACTGTCAAAAGCAAACAGAAAAGACAGGTAAGATCAGCTCAACTTGCCGTTGAACAAGGGGTTTAGTGGCATCAATCATCATAATAATAAGGTCTGCAGTCCGAGCAACGGCAATAACTTGACGACCACGACCTTTACCCTCAGCAGCACCTTCAATGATACCAGGAAGATCAAGAAGTTGTATTTTGGCACCTTCATACTAAACGATTAAAAAATTTATAAAGGCAGAGAAAAACTTACATCAATAACACCAGGAACACAAGTAAGTGTAGTGAATTCATAGGAAGCACAAGCGCTATTAGCAGATGTGAGGGAATTAAGGAGAGTAGATTTTCCCACTGAGGGGAAACCAATAAGAGCAACTCGTGCATCACCCGATTTAAGAACGTCAAATCCCTCACCTTTTTGTGACTTGTCAACTGGTTTCAATAACTCTGCACGGTACTTTGCTAGTTTGGCTTTAAGAAGGCCCAGGTGGTATTCAGTGGCCTTGTTCTTTTGAGTTCGAGCGATTTCACGTTCAATTTCGGCAATTTTATCAAGAATACCCATATTATCTGCTTAAATTTAGAAGAATATGTCAAAGTTTTATCTAAATAAAACTAACAGAGTGAACACTACGAAATATTTCTCTAAATAAAGCAATAAAACGCGCAGCACGGAGAGACGGTTAGCGCAGTTCCAAGGTAATCTTGATATTATATTTTAGTTCAATTTATGTAAAAAGACATTTATAAAGTTCATTGTAATATGGCTTGCATTTTTGTAATTTTTTATTAGATTTTTAAAGCAAAAACGACTTTATACCGAATAATCAATTAAACAGACCAGGTTTACGTGACTAAAGACACGTATGTCAATTTTAAATAGCATATTATTCACATAATCCTTTCTTAACAAGACCGACATTCACTTCATAATTACCCCTAGCACTTTATTTATGGCGGAGTTATTCTAAACTTTTAATTGTTAATAAATATCAAGGTCTCCATGCTTGTTTAATTATCTTAACAATCGTTGAGTAATAATCGCAGTCTTCATGTATCTTACACTATAAAGAACGGATCTTACTTTACACCATTTTAAAATGCTATTATTTGACCCATAGTGAGAGATAGCTGCCGTCGTACAAGTTTACTGACTTGAAGATGTTCACACCAGCTTATTGAGAATAAAGTTACCCGTCGTAAACAACCCTTCATTTTTCCTTTATGTTAGTCATGATTTAGGCTTTGTCATGCCTTCACACATATTACTTCGCTTCTGTGTCCTCCTCTGTTAATGGACCGTTAGATAGAATTGAGAACCAATTCCTGTATATTATTTACCATACGAACTTACTCTGGTATTCTCCCATCACCTAACATTAAGATTTGCAATAGAGTGGCTGCGATCTTGATTTCACCCATCCAAGGATTTACCGTTAGCATCATTATACTGTTTACCTCCTAGGTAGCGGTAGAAAGCTCAAACATGTGCTCCAACGGATGTGCTTGCGTATTTTCCTAACTTCATTTTTGTCTGAATCGATATTTTTATTTGCAGCATTTGTGATACTGTCCAATTTCTGTGCCCAATTATTAGGAATTTGGATTATTAAAATTGATTGTAGGTTATTGTTCAATATTATAACTAGTAAAGGAATTTTGAGGTCAATGTATTATCCCCGAATAAATTTCCGAAAATGACTTTTAATAAAAATTATTATCTTCCAGATATATGAACATTTCTAAACGCCTGGCTTTATTTTATTTCCCTCACTAAATCATTCTTATCTGAAATATCCTGAATCAATTATCTTCGAGCTCTTCCGCATAAAAGAGTAATCACCGGTTGCTTCTAAGTTTGAGACACCGTTTTAAAGTATAATCTAACTAAGCATATTTATTAATTCGCCTACATTGATACTAAAAACATTCCTGGGAAACCAGATCGAATCTCTTTCATAAATACTTGCGAAGACGATTGAAATCCCTCAATTTGTCAGTTACTTTAGCAATGGCTTTCCCACATTATGTGACAGACTTATCAGGATATTTAGAGAATCAAATTAATTTACTTAGAACAACAGTGATGTATGCAGAACGAGGCCATATGGGAGGACCAAGTTAAGTCACTCATATCTCAAAAATTTCGGAGATGACAAAAAATATCTGGTTTATACGCAAGCACTTTTTCCTGTGATGTCTGTTTTATTTAATCGTTGATATTTCCACATGATAGTTGAAATCTATGTTGGATTTCTACGTGCACAACTGGATCGTCTAGGTGGGATGTTGTTCCGAATACCTCATCTTTCCGAATCTCTGGGTCTTTATTAACATCCGCTTACCAGTGAGAAGATCGTATTAAATCGACATCCTTTATCATTTTCACCAGGTTTTCTGACATAACGATGGTTTGAACTTTGGAAAGTGAATGCATTGGTGATCTTGTAAAAAATTGACAATTTGAGAATCAAATTAAAAAATATTATTCTTAGACTTTTCGATTTATGATTTGTAAGGAAAAGGCTATAATTGGCTTTATGTACTTTCCGTAGGTTGGCTAGCATTCACGTACTAGCTAACTCCCTACCAATAAGGTCACATTTACCTACTTGGTAGGTGGATTTCCCTCTACACTTGCTGAATGTTTATTGGTTGATTTGGTTTTCCCAAATCCAGAGATTACAGGCTACTTTGATTCCCTCTGCGGTTTGTCTTCACCACCTTGACGCCTGAATTTCGATTTACTAGACCAGCTCAACTGTGTGTTTACTTATAAAGTTCGTATGCTTTATCCAAGTCGGCAAAATGAATATCTACTCATATATCTTGATTTTAAGGGAGTTGGTCTACAGAATTTGAGGTTACTTTTTACAATTTCCATCATTTTGGTCAAAATGGGACAAAATAAGTCCCTATTTTCTTTTCATTTTTTAATGCTTGACAAGATTGACCAATGATAGTTTTTTCAACATTCCTGAAGAAGGTAGATCACCATTGATTTTCATATGCGGATGATATTCTGATAGATATTTGTCAAGTTCTGTGATGTTGAATTCCATGATGAATGGCCATTTTTTAGGTTAATAGTTACTAGACTGATGCCTTTTCTCTGTTATCTTCTAAAATAAATATTCTGCCACCTCTTCCGTCTCCTTTCAGCATTGTGTTAAGATAATTCGCAAAGCTTGAAGTAAGAATGGTTTGATTATTTGGTAATTATTTGGTAACTAATTACAAAATTCTGTCAAAAACGTAACATTCAGTATGAAAACACTGTATTTCGTAGCATTCACTACACTGAAAAGGTGCTGATCAATGTGATTTCGTAACTCATTAGTGCTTTTTTGAGACAAAAATGGATAAATGGAAATGAGACATTTTTTAGGCCAATTGAAGGAAAAAAATGTTTATTAGGTGCAGAGTTTTGGAAAGTGAAGGGGGAAAAGAAATACACATTAAATGTTTGCGGGTAGAGTGCGCGAAATTGCAGAACTGTATACAAATGTGGGGACAATTTTCGAGGTATTTTAATTACAAAGTAAACATACTATTCAATTGTGAGTCTTCTTTAGTCAGTAGATTCGTTTTCATCTCCAATTCTTATTAAACTATTTTGACTTCGGTTTAGAGTAGACAATCTTCTTATACTGTCTCCCTTCATTCTCCACATTTTTCTTCCTTCTAGAAGATACTGGATATCGAGGGATATCATTTTTGATGTACAAGCTATGCATAAAGGTAAATACTACGAGCTGTTGTGGATTTTAATGTTTGAATACTATTGGAAATTGCTTTTAGGATGGGATCATTAACGTTTCGAGTAGGACCCAACTAAAACGTTGTCAGTAGAGGGTAAATATGTACACTTAATAATTATTTGTATTTCTGTTAAACTGGTATGTATTTACTAACCAGATGAATTCCATTAAGGTCCAGATTTTATAGATTAGTAAATCTGCCTGTAGATGCTCAACTTGTTCACTACTCAGCTCTCCTCTGAATGAAAAAATATATGATGGAATTTTTCCACAATATTCGAGTGCTCTAAGAAAACTGTCGAACAGATTATGTATCATCGGAGATAAATTAGCAGCTTAATTAAGGAAATTCCGAAAAATAACGATCTAAACGACCCTACTCTTTGTATGATTTACAGTACCCAGGAATGAAAGAATTCAACAGTATAAAAGCATTGACTTCTTTTTCGTGAACATTCGCACATTTTTAAAGTGCTCTTTTGTGCATTTCCTTGTGGACTGATTGCTCGCTATCGACACTGCTAGAGGCTTTCTTAGCCCCGTGATGTTTTCCCTTGGCTATAATGTTGTTTGATCTCCTTTTTATTCCAATAAGTATGAGAACTTGAGAGACTTTCCATAGAAGTCCAGAGGCGAAATCACTTTGTTGAAATCTAACGTTTTCTGAACAAGCTATTCATATGTACTGGATCGGCAATAGCATGATCAGTCTCAGTGTTCGACAAAGTTGTTGCGAGAAGGATATGTAGTAGTAAGGTGCTTAAGTGGCAAGAGTCTGGCTATGCTACACCCATGTAACTTCTTAAGATCTTCACTACAAAAGAAGATAGAGAAAATAGGGGTCGCCGGTTGTAGAGGTTTATTAGAAACTAAGAGAAAACTCGGAAGTTTTAGAGAGTTGAATGCAGTGAGGTGTGAGGCTGGGGCTACCAGAGGGGATGGAAATGAAGATAAATAAATTGGATTATAAGATGGCGAGCACTCAATCAGCCGGAACACATTGATTCAGCGAGTGAACTGCATCGGGTTTGCTGTATTTGAATTCATCAGTGACACTGTCTCAAGCAACGAACTAAAGCGTGAGATCGAGCTGACTCACAGAAGGAGAGTTTAAAAGTGTTTACAAGAAAAACGAACATGAAAATATGAGTGAAAGTTTTCAGGAATTAAGATGTAGAAAATTGATGAACATTTCGATTCAAGAAAGTCATGATGAATGTAGTCTCCATACATACTCTTGCTTCCTTCTTTTGAGTCTTTCTTGTTCGCTGGATACATATTAGTTCCTTAAATCGTATTGCATTTGGACTTAAGTTTGCTTTCGGATGCATGATTTTTATCACTCCAAAGGGTTTTGATATAAACAGTTCATTGCACATGAACCACATTTCAAGCAACAATCCAATCAAACAAAAATTTTCTAACAGATAACACTTCTATTTGCCTCTGTTACAATTTCATCAAGTTTCAGTTGTCTTGGCCACGATAAACAAAGAAACGGTGCATTCAATTCTGTTTCTAGACATATGTCAGAGTATTATTTTAATAGAACAGAGGAGTAATAAAACAATTATTTTGTTTAATGAAAGGAAAGGAATTAATCGCTAAAAAACTAAATAAATCTAAACCAAACACTTTCGTTTCCGGAGGGAGCAAATAAAAGACTTCCTTCACTTCACTTTAACGCCACTTATGTTTTATTATATGAAAATATGATTTCCGCCATAAGTTCAAATAAAATTTGGTTGATACTAGATGTCTAATAAAATTAATTGAAATTTCCGTTAGAGTTTAACCTGACAAACCTTATTAGTAGTTAAAATATATGAAACTCACAAAAGGCCTTCAAACTTTATTGGTGATTAAGCGCTAATTTCTTCTAAAGATGTCGAGACGTTAATATTCTGAAGAACGTATGAAGTTTAGAAACCAGTTGTTCGTGCTCAAAGATGGCTATAGATAATTACAGAGTTGGATGTCCGAATTGTCCTGAAAAACTTAAGGCCGCAGAATTCTACAATGGAGTCCTCAGTAGCTTAAGTAACTTCGCACGAATGCTCGTAAATTATCCGAATTTAATAAGAACTCTTTGCCATGTACATACTTCTTACTTCCAAGTTCGTATATTTGATTTTATCAAATAATGTTAAGTTTCAGTAATTATGATTAGGATCCTTATTAGGAATCGTTGTTTGGACTAATATTGCCTAAAATGTCATCTTTTAAACTAAAAAGTATACCTCATTAATTCATTGATAAGCACATTAGCATCGTTAAAAATGGTGACCGATTGATGTCTTTTACAATGGTAAATTGTCCATAAAATTTTAGAAGCGTGGGTCACTGAATCGTATGAGAACACGACTCCCCTCACAAAACTCAAGATGTTCATCTTGGCAAATACAAGATAGGTATTTTTTGCCCAAATATGACTACAAAAGGTAGAGTGTAGACAACGGATATAATCTAAAACTCAATAGCGATTTGAGAGAGTGTGATATTACTCCCTGAATGCTTTTCGAAATTGTTTTCAAATGACGTGCTAATTTAAACAGTTTTTATGCTAACGTTTATATTCGAGTTCTTGCTTAAACCGGGTGCTTGCGTTATTCACAAGTTGGTTTAAAGACGCTAGGTGCAAACGCTTCATTATCATGCTCTGTCCCCGTTCCCCGTTTTTCTCTATTAAATTTACATCGACGTTCCACAATATGACTTTCATATTCAGGTAAGAGAAGGAAGGTTGTCTGTTATTAATCATTAATGGCAGTCTAACTCCAGCAATCTGCTAGGTTAACTACTGCAAGGGCAAAGGGCAAGAAATCTGAGTTGTAACAGAAGCAAGTGAACAGTGTGGGATACAAACCAATAATCGATATGTGAGGTGGGGGGAGAATGAATCGATAACACCCGGTTGGCACAAAAACTCAGATATAATAATTTCCCATAAGCCTTAAATGGCAAGGCGGAGTAAGCAAATGAGTAAACATTTGGTCCGAAAGTGTGTTTTTTTTAAAAAAGTATAAAGCATGAACTTTAGCTCAGATACTACTCGATTTCCTTAATTCTAATTGGCCTTTTTATCGCAAAAAAGCATACAATTTGTCAGGTTTCACTAATGGATCTTCAGGAAAAATACGAATTCAGGCCGGCGACAGAAAAATGTCAAAATGGTAATTGCCAAACGCATGGGGTGATGTTGAAACATCCTTCCCATCCCTAAGGACATGCGGATAGCACGTGCCAGCCAGAAGAATTAAGTGGAAAGCACTTAGTCAAGCACTCATTGCATTACCTAGCCAAAGGGAGAAGAAAAAGTGTCAGTAATACAAATTATGTCGTTCTAAAAAGAGGATAGTTGTAACAAAAATTCCGTTTATAAATCAATTATTATGAAGTAATGGCTTTCTTCTTCTTATCAGTTCCTTTTATAGGTTGAAATAGCGGTGGACAATATACATCCCTCAGATCGTAATCATTAATTATTGAAATGTTGACGCATTCTGTTCTTGATATTTTGAATTTAGTCCAGACAGAATGAATGCGAGCAACTGCCATCAGCATATTGGTGATGTAACCTTTTTATTCTAACACAAGAAAAAATTGTTCACATTTGTACGTTGAATTCATCCCCAATACCAAATTTAGTGTTTTGAGTAGTACCCTCTGGTCCTGGTTGAAAGATGGCGTCCTATGGATTTCCAAAAAAATGATTCTCAGTCACGCTCTCTGTAAAAATGCTTTGGTTTTCCGGAGTCTCAGTGATGTCTTTATGTCTTCATGACTCAAATTCTTAACTGTCCCCCTGTCATATCAAGACGCATTATCAATCCTCTTTTTTTCTTGAACTGTCACGTTTCATTTAAAAATATACCATACTCATACCCTCACGCTCGGTCTTGGATAATGTGATCATCTGCCCAACTGTTTCCTCTACACTGTCTTTGAATGTCTACTTACGCTCGTACACACGTTTATCGCTCACCTACAAGAACGCTCTAACTCTCCCTTTTCCGATTTTCGTCTATTTTTTCACATCTCCCTCCCTCACGAAATTCCACCGCTGTTATACATTAACATTGATTTTCACGGAACTCTTGGTGTTCTGCCCCTAGGGAACTGTGGTTTGCTGCAGTTGGCCATTAGCCGTTAGTCTTAGCCACCATATGATCTTCAGATAGAACACAGCGTCTAGGTAAATATTGGTCAGTTCACTTAAGTGAACTCCTGTAAGTTTTGCTATATTTGAAATGAATTTTCTAGACTCATCTATCCCCTCACGCCTGTAAATAAATCAAAATTGCTTGACAAATCATCAAATTAAACCAACTTGCCATAAGGCTCTGAATATAGTGGACAAAATCTTGCCCAAAAATCCAGGGATCAAATCGTAAAAGATGAGCTTTGGAATATTTGAATACAACAAAATAAATGTTGCTCTTAATGGTTCCAGCATTTAATTAAAGTGAAATATTTAACTTCATGACTTCTTTATAAATCCCTCGTTTCAACCACAGTTGGAATACTTTCTATGATCTACAAGCCAATGTTCCAACCAAAAGAAGGATAAACATAAGTTTTCGATGTTATAACGGAAACTTGTTACAGATAAATTAAAACTACGTACAGTATGGTATAATCCATATCAGTTCAATTATACAATTTAAAAGTTAGTTCATATTTCAATAATAATGCGGAAAAAAATACAAAATAAATCTCTTCACGGGGAAATAATAAAATGTTTTCATAATTATATTTTCACTTCGAAAATTTGGTTATTACGCGTGTTCAGATGTTATACTATGTTCTGAACTTGTTAGAGTTTTTGTTTCCTTGCTATAGGTAGTGATAACTAATAATAATTAAGAATATGAAAGTTAATAAGCCAAAGTTAAGCTGAATTAAAAGAATTTGCATTCAAAAGCTTCATAAACTGGAATCCATAATCCCGTTTGCCGTGACGACAAAAGGAAATAAGAATTAAATGCCAAGAAGAGATGTAGAAGAGATGAAACACATGTAGAGAAAAATGTAAAACTAAAGAAAAGTAGCGCGGTACAAAACAGAAAATTTAGGGTAATTTAGTCAGTTGTGAATTGATTTCATAAGTGTCCGTAGTTTTACAATTTTCAAACATTGAAATGCAACTGAATAAGATGGGAAATGGCAATTGAACAGGCAGATATTTAAGATAACGGTCCGCAGTACTTGCATATTCTGACCCAAATATCTACTCTGTCTCTCTTTATATGGGGTCTACATACCTAAATGTTAAATAGTGATTTTTTGATTTGCTGCTCACCAACGAACGATGGGCCCGCTTTGGCATAGGTCTCCCATCGCCTATTTCTCACAATCCGGATTTTCCTCGCTCAGGACTAATGCCTCCTCTTTCCTCTCAAGTTCTCCTTCTAATCCTTTCCCTGTTCCTCTCTCGTTCATTTTCAATTGTCAAATGCACATTACCCAACCCATCCCTTACTCTTCTCAGTCGAGAAGGGTTCTTCTACCCTGCTATCCTTAGAAAGACCAATAGTTCTATGAGAGGATATCAAATCACCTCTGGTCTGACTACTTTAAGTCTATGTTTTTGAAAAGAGTAGGAAAGTTCGGTCCTAAAATTTCGAAATTTTCATTTATTTTCTGCCCAGGTTGCTGGCTACCAGCTGGCTGCCTACTTTTTGACCTTTATTAATAAAATATTGTCATCAACTCTGTTTCGTTCCTGTTTTGTGATAGCCGAGTTCATGCAGTTGAAAGGGTGGTAGCTCATTTAATTTTTGCCATCTTTCAGTGACTAGAGCCCCTGTTACTATACCTTGCAGATTCCAAAACTAAAGATGCCCCATTTTAAACGTGCCTTGGAGACATGCATGCATCATATTAGATATGCGAATTGGAGATAAAATTTTAATATACATAACTGATATGGGCGTAATCATAAACCCTTAACCATGATACGTTTAGGTAATTCAAATGGTAGATATCATAGATAGTGGATGTTAATTAACACCTGGCCATCGGAAACGATAGGATCTCTTCATCAGCATCCACAGGCGGTATAGGTGCGGGCGTAGACACCGGCACAGCGGAGACATTGACTGCCAAGTACTACTGGCGTCGCATGAAGAAACGTTTGTACATAAACCTTTTTTGGTTATCAATAAACTGAGGCGGCTTTCTAGGGAACATCCAAACAGATATAGCAACATGGGAAATTTAGCTTATACTTTCGATATTCCCTCGGCCCACATCGAAGCAGTAAGTATTTCTATCATAGATTTTTATATTTATGGCAAATTATTGTTGTCTTATCTTATGACCGTTTCTTTCTGACGCAAATGGAAATTTGCATGGCAAAATAAAATAATTCAATATCAGCGCACAAAGTAACATTTCTACTTCGTTTATTTGTTTAGCCGCACATAACGGAAAAATGCAAAAAAATGCAAAGTTAAAGCTCAATGCATAGTTCAGCCTATTTATTTATCAGCGTTTAATTTCGCTTTTTCTCTGTGCTCCAGGATGACCGTCATATATTTATTAAACGAAGCAGCATGACTGATTATGAAGCATTGTTTCAAACAGAAAGTTTGGACAATCGCATGATCCGTAAAAGAAGAAAGTCTTCAATTTTTGAGTCGGAATAAGCTCAAGCTCAGAGGAAATAAATATAATTGCTAAGTTATCCTCAAACGAGTTAATTTGAGAGTGAGTAGCTGTGGTGAGGTAAAGTGACGTTAATCTTGTCAAATAAGTTACTTAAATAGTCTTCTCCAAGTAAGGAGGTCAAAAACCGGTCAGGACCAAAAATATATAAGGTAACCGAAAACAGATGAGAATGGAATGAAGGGAGAAGCAGAAAGAGTACTTGGGAGGGAACAAGAAAGGAAACCCAACTGTATTAGACCGCGCGATGTTAGATTCGATGAGAATGTTATATGCCTGCGCACTCGCTGTACGTCGATCAAACCCATCAACTGCTAATTTGGCGCGTAGAGGTATGAGGCAGAATGTGGCGACTACGAAAAGTGGACTAAAAGACGATGAGTCAGTGTCTGTCCTAAAAAGGATAAACTGCCAAAGTTCATTTCGGAAAATAAGAGAAAAAGAGTACTGAGTTTAGTTTGGAACTTGCCTCATCACAAAGACGATTCTCAATTAAATAAAATAATAGTGTACGCACACGAACGTCAAATTCAATAGTCCCCTTAGTGGTTGAAAAAAACCATCTCCTTCTTTGAGAAAGATCGCAAAATATTTGTAAAATTGAAATCTAAGTGGAAATTTTAGCCTTAAAGCTGTCGGTATAAATACGAAGATCAGGTAAAAAAATAACATACGTTGGATAGAAATAATTTTTAATCTAGGGAAAATTGAAGTAACTATTTATGGATAATTATTCATAAAATTTGCTTATTTGTTAAAATGTGCGAAATTGCAGTGTCGTTGCATTGCATAATTTCAGAGTAAATTCCATAATTGTGGTAATTCAGTGTTATCATTAACCTCTGGGATTTGGGGCTATTTTGGAGGCTTATTAGATTATAACAAATGGCGAACAAAAATTATGTACCATCTCTAACGATCTTATGATGCCGAATGCAAAAAAGCATTCGATTTCTCAATAAATGGTGGATTGGTCAATTTTTTGAAGTTTATTCGCTGAAATGAGGATTCTTCATGCAAAAATGAGTCCAAAATGCTTTCTAATGTTTGCACCTGTCTCCTATGGTGCTTCCTATTGCTATTTCTGTTGAGGGAGTCAATGATGATATGCATTTCCATTAATAAGTCAGAGATGGTGCAAATGTGACGAGTCTCACGCACTCAATGGGATATTCCATGCTTAAAGTCGCTTCAACATGAATTGCCTCTAAGTCTACCGTGCTCAGACAACAATCAGTCTTGAAATCAAATCTGCGTGACTACCAGATAAACCAAATATGACGCCTAATGGGACAGAAAGAAGGTTATTATACTCCCT
>CAADRB010000020.1:1579793-1624229 GCA_900708905.1 Hymenolepis diminuta
AAGCTCCTATATCGTCCACCAAGATCGTCTCAAAAATGTCTTCATCAGTATAAACACATTCGAGTTAAATCCATACTCGTTTGCCGTCCTAGGGGATCGGCACCTGAGGGTGATAAATGTAAGCAACCCGAGGAAATCAGAATCTTATTTGTTCTCAAACTAACTTTCCTCGGTTCCAGTTTGATCTCAGTCCTGCTGAGCCAACCCGAGGAATCTCCTATCTAATCGTAGTTGATTTATATTCAAAGTGGTCTGAGATCATATTTGCTAAGTCAGCCACAACCTTTATTAGCAACCTTCACACAACTTTTTGTCATTTGATCTGGGAATATCTACTCTTTCCCGTTAGACCTTAGTAATATCATTAGCTTGGTAATGAAATTTCTAAGCTTAACTTGGTCCAGCTACTTAATTAGCTTTACGGACGGAAACAGTGCTACTTTACTGACGAGCACGCCATTAAGTATCTGTAAGTTTAACTTGAATTGTGCCTAAAATTTGTATTGAAATATTTATAAGCCTATCTAAATGACTTATTTAATTTTAATGAAAATTTCTTTATAAATACGGTTAAATTTTATCTTAAACTGAATCAAATAAATGAAATTCTAAAGTTTTTTTATTATGGAAACTATAGTGTTTGATTACACAAAGTATCTCCTTTGAATAAAGTTATCGGAAGCGCTTTACAAATGAATTTTTAATTTTTATCGTCTAATTTTTATCTACACAATGCACATAAACAGGTGCTTAGTGTATTTTCTCTTGGATACTTGTTAAATAATATATTTTGCGTGCGCAAAATAGTGCTTAACTAATTCGAAGATTTTTATGCATTTAAAAGGAGACGTATCTATCGAAAAGAAGAACAGATACGTAGGAACCGCTATAACATTCATATCCACACTAATGGTTATATTTTGAGTAGATTCAATTCTTGCCAATCGCAAATTCTAACTTATACCAATTAACAGCCTTGCATTTATAAGAACGGAAAAGGTATGATCACCGCAGCTTGTAATTTTGCATGATTCTAAATTTACACTTTCTTTCGTTTTAAAACAGATAATAGGCTTTTAACCAGATCGAAAAATATTACTTTTGATACTCATGACCATGCAAAACAACTCTCATAGATTCTAATCATAGGATTGGAACTGATCTTGTAGAATAGCCAAAAATAGTCCATTCATGAACAAATCAAAAGGGGTGGGGGTGGAGGAAAGGCTGGATAGGAGTATATAATGGGGCCAGAATGGCCAGAGGATGGCTTTACTGGAATTATGAAATGAGTTTACCATATTTGTCAAAGGGATATTGTTCACATTGCAGTACCCTGATTCTATAAGGCTCATTTTTATGATTTGATCTCCAAGATTTTGGGTATTTTTATTTTCATGATATCCACACCTTGTTGACGAATTGATTTAGTATTATACCGCCTTCGTTCATTTATAAGTTATCACAATAAATAAAGTCATCTCTGTCAGGAAATATTGACACGCAATTTACACCTAACAGACTTCAGAACTAATGCCTAACCGAATTTATCTTGTAAAATATCTACAGTCGGGAAAACCTAACTTTAGAGAAAAAATTCAAATTTCATCATCTTCACCCTTCAAAAGTTTAGCTTGAAAAATCTATTTATCTAACTATTCAATCAATAACTTCGATAAAACCCAAAAGTCACCTTAATCAATGGATTTAAGTAAAATAAAATGGACAGGTAATCAATTACATTAGCTAGTGAAATGTCATTCACCATATTTGCGGCGATCACTTGGATTGTTGAAAATGGCCTTATATTTAGGACACAGAGTATGTCCTACAAATTCCCCATTATTTTTTATTAGTTGTCTATTAAAATTTTGTGAAGCCGACTCCCATTCTGTACCTTACTTGAATTGATGTATCCTGTGACTCTTAAGCCTTAAATTTTTGAGAGGGGATAGAGGGGACAAAGGGGCTGACCATTTGAAGAGGAGTGTAATCATCAGGGATTTTATTGTTGTAGCTTAATACTTGGATCATCCGCTAGCAATAGAAAGCTCTAATCCCGTTCCGCAGCACTGAAATCCATGGTATTCGTTTCTTATTGTTGGCCCATCTAATAAATTTCCTTTGAGAACCTGTGATTTGAGTATGATTAACTTCTCTCGTCAATTATGTCCCGTTTGTCTATTGTAATTGACAATAGCAGTATTAATTGTCAGTTGTAATTGATGCAACGCAATATGATGTCGTCACGTAGAGATATGTTCTCACTGGGATCTTCCGGGTCTTTTGTGCGCAGCATCATCTAGGTACATTTTCGCTATCTGAAAAATAGATATTCTTCGTTCACATGGTAAATTCAACTATCGGTCATTAAGTATTGAAAAATGCGAACTTGAACCCTCCGGAAACCTAAGATACAAATCTTAAAATTTTAACTTGGGACCATTTAGATATGACAAGTTAACTATGTTCATTATGCAGAAGTTAGCCACCTGGAAATCATAGTTAAACAGGTAAATGATGCAAAACTTTTTGGATGCTCTGACTTTAATCCCCATATCGGCTCAACTCTCACTTTATCCCTTATTGATTGATATCACTTATCCCATAATAAGCATTTTAATTGTATTTGATCATATTATATATATGCATATATATATATATATACACATCGCTCTCAAAATCTGAATTTAGATCAAATCAAGGAATCTAATTTTTAATACACAATTAACTCGTTTAGCTATTAAATTCCACTAGCAGTGAATTATAAATCTTTGAAAGTGGCTTTTAATGCAATTCATGTGATCATCTCCTGGTAAATGCACTTTAATCTCCTGTATCTGCTATTGACAAAACATTGCAATTTAAACCCTCGCACATGTCACCATTTGGGGAGGATACAATAAAATTTTTAACAGATTTGAACAGGAAAATGTAAGAAGATATTTGCTAACTTGAGTCAGCGAGAATTCGCACGATTACTTTTAATCAAGAAATCATTTATATACGTTGAGAAGGAAAGAAGATATGTTTCTAGTTTAAAACGGATGAGGGTAATTAAGAAATATAATTCCAATAAAAAGACGCATTGTCCCTCATAAGTAGGGTATTTGCATTAAAAATGCAATGCAGGAAATAGATGCTGCCAAAAATCTATTGTAATGTTATTTTTGATTCAGCTGCTTAGCTGAACATGTGGTTAGATTTTTATTCAGTTATTCATGAAGAAACAAAAAATGTACTACTTTAATTCAGACACGGCATTTAAATCAGGTTAGCAGTAATATTGTCTCTAGTGGAAATTTTTTATAAAATTTTCCCTCACGCCGGATCCTCTTCCCAATGGAATGTTTATTCCTGTGAAGGGGTCATTTGCTCACTTGACCTCAAGAATACGTTAATATTGTGGCCTTATGATGCACCTCTACTGCTGTGACCTCAACTTCCCCGCAGATCTATTGGGTTTCCTCAAGTGGCTTGGGGTGTTAAAACACTTAGGTGATTCTAGATCCCGATCCTACATGATCTGTGATGTCCTCAAATCCTTCAATCTGTTTATTTTAGCCCTATCTTTGAACACAGGCACGTACAACATCCCTGAAACAATATTATCACTACCTCTACTTCATCACTACAATCTCCATCACTACAGGCCGCTCTATCCATCTCGAATCTGTTCTCTCTCTTCCTAAACTTCCGAGTAAAAACTTGTTTGCTACAAGTTTTTCTCTACCCCGTTATTTTAGTCATGCTTGGGAGAGACTAGATCTTAATTGGAGGATGATGGTCCGTGACTTTCAATTTAGCCGCCAAACTTTTGCTAACAAGATACTGCTTTCACTAATCTATCTTGATAATAGACTGAAATGTTTCCTAAATAGCCTTCAAAGAGCTTTACCGATGTGAAAAGAACAGAAATTCAACAATTTAGGTCAGGGTCATGCAAAACTGGCCTGCTAATAAATATATTTATTTCTGTATGCAACATTCTTCAACTATCATAAAAATGTAGCTGTTTATAAAAATGCGGGATCAACAAAATCACGCAAGAAATAATCCCTAAAAAAACGACATCTATTGCATCTGCCAACAAATCGACTTCAAATTTAAGCAACAGAGTGGAGAGAGCGCTTTCTTATATCTTGGTTAATGGAGCATTTTGTTGATTAAGGGACGCTAATTACAAATCTGTCTGTATACATCCCCAAATCTACTTATTACGTTACTAAGCGAATGAAATAAATTCATATATTTATTTAGGTAAATTATTTATGGATTAAATTTTCTCATAAATATATACATTACAGAAATGTACTTTATAGTAGCATATTTGAAATTCTATGTAAAACGGTGAGAATTGCCTTAAATCTCCCTCGAATTTTAGGAAAAATTTTAAAATCTTTCATTTTCTTTTATGATTCCAAAACAGAAAGGGTATTTCTTATATGGATTAAAAGGCGTTCAGAGAATTTAGAAAATTTGGGGAAATGCACGGCAACAGAACAGAAAATTTTGAAAATCATTTTTATGATCTCAAATGAGACATTTTTCATATCATTAATGACTTTGTAATAATCTAGACAGTATATTTTTCTCTCGAAAGGTTAGTTTTCGTCACATTTTAATTTAATAGACGCAAGCGGATATACTTAGCAGTCACAAAAGTTGGAAAAGAAATCATTTTTTTTCCTAACTACCAAGTAAGGCCATTAATAAGTCCATTAAGTTGCTGCTGGGATCTTCACAATGCTATTACTTAGATTCCATTAAAATAAATCGTTTTCGTCTGAATTCAAAAACTGATTTAAAATAAAATTTTGTTGGTATAACAGATTTCATATACAGATCGCGAAAGGTATCTGAGGACATTCATATTTTTGTAATTTAAACTAATTCGCTAATAATTAATGTAATTTTTATATCAGAAAGTCTCATGGCGGATAGTACTATAACTAATGAAATGAAAAGACACGCTGTAATAGTGTCTGTAAAAGTGAAACACAGCAATTTAGAAATTGCAAAAGATCTTCCGTTTGCAAAGGAGCTGCTGAGTGAAAATAATGAAAACGAATTGGCCGCCACGAGCAAGAGAAAACAGTACTGTCAACGCTCCGCAGCCCCACTCAGAACCACTTAAATTTTACGGTGTGGAAACAAGAGAAAGCAACAAAACTGGATGAACAAAGAATCAATAATTCATTCTACGCTGTCTCCTATCAGTAGGTGAAATACTCATCGAACTTGAAGGAAAGATGCAAAAATGCAAAATTAGTAAAAAATGCTCACCATTTTTGCTTTGTTTACTACCCATCATTTACATCTTTTGCAGTCTAATTAACTATTGCTTTCCTTACTAAATTATGACAAGGTAAACGTTTGATCGGTATGTCGCAGTTCAATTAAATTTTATGATCCAGGAGGAATCTTATCGTGAAAATCCACCTTTTGGTTGCCATTTCTCATTGTGAATAAGAAGAGTCTATCTAACAAGACTTATGTAAATCAAATGCAGTCCTTTAGCATCCTTTTCGTTCAAACAACGAATGAGCGAATTTATCGCGTTTTGACCAAGTTCATCATCAAGAAACTCGTTTCATTAATAATTTTATGCGACAATCGCGTATTTTCTACTCTTCGAGTAAAGTTCGTTTAGCAATAAATAGTTATTTTAGAATTCCTACTTTGTTCACTTTAGCTTTCTTTGTCCCTTTGCAACATTTTCCATCGTTTATGAATGTTTCCCTTAGCTGAATATACTCCGTACTCTAATTTAATATTTCAAACGACTTCTGAGCTTTGCTATTCTCTTTAAAACTCATATCATCCAAGTTCCCGGTTATTAATTTATTGGATTAATAGTGGCCTCCCTAATGAAAACATTGCCTTCCTCCCATTACCCAGTTATTCTACTTTGTTAATTAGGTGGGATCCATTGGTTGACCTCAGTTTTGATAAGATTTTTGAAATTTGAACTAGTAGTTTCCATGAAAAAGAGCATGGGAAGTAGGCATTTGCACTGGGCGTATAAGAACCGACGAGAATTAGTTGAATCAACGCTAGACAACTCGAAAATCAATATGCTGAAGATGAACTTCAGTCAGAAAGGGATGAAATATAATGACTGTACTCGATTTAAATAAGTTTTCGAACATAAAATTTATATAGTGCAAAAATCGTTAATTTTGCACTTTGTTCGAAATTAATTTCGAGTAACACTTAGACCGAGTATCCCTCGGATGCGGGGTTATATAACCCGCATCAAAACTATTGAAGTATCCGAAGGAGAATTAATGTAAATATGAAAATATTTGTTTACATGGGGTGGTACTTTTGTCAGCGTCTATATCTTCTAAGTCAGGAATCACGAGGTCGACGTGGGTGGCCAAGTGCACAGGATATTTCCGGTTAAAATGAGGTGAAATATAATAATTTTTTTATAAGAGCCGCACCAAGATATTTTTCTACTATCCAAGCCAAATGTTGCTAACAGTGGTGTTGGGAAGGAAGCTTATCTTTGCTAATTATTTATGGGTGTTGAAAATACGGTTTTAGTAGATGGCCAATAATGGTTATCTAACCTGACGGAAACGCTAAGTATTCGGAGAATCGAATTCTAGCACAGCCATCTGACTACCATCGATTTCTCCTTTGGCAAACCGTATTCTGTTGCAAATATTTAAATAAATGAGAGATCGATTTTATTTAAAATTTGAGCTCTCCAGACTCCCATAGAGGGATTTTATTTTTTAAAGGGCCGTTGGCAGTCTTTGCATTGGTATGAACATTTACTTCAGTAATAATGCATTAGCGTCTTTAAACTCGAACAAATGGTTTCTAAACTTTATAATGTGCTGGTAAGTTAACATGCTTATGAGCATTAAGCGTCCGGTGATCTCTATAGGAAGTTACTTTCAACCGCTTAATAATTGACGTCCAATTACAGTATGCACATAGGTAATTAGCTTTGCGATCAACAATACCAATTGATCGATTTGATAAGTAGGTAAAAGTGAATCATTAATCCATATAGGAGGCAGCTTTTATGTAATATGCAAATAAATTAACCAAGCACTGAGATGATATTTTCTAAGCGTAACTTTCCACTATGATTTGTGATTTTTGGCAAACGTATCCAGAAAAAGGGCCTCAAATCCGACTAATTTTGTCATTCAAAAGAAATTCGATAGGAACTGAATGGATATAAATTGAAATACATCCATCTTTTCCTGACTATTAGAAGAGACAAATTTATAGGGCCGACGTAACCAACCAACAACTCAATATGATCAACAGACCACCGAACTCTCCACAATCTATGAGTGTTATTATTTAAATTTTGAATCTATTGTACTTGATACAGTGAACTATGTCCATTAAATAAGATAGAGACATTTGGAAGAATCGGAAATTCAATTGAAATTAGACCTTTTTTGGTGCTCTGACATTATTTTCTAATCCGTATTCCTTTCTTCGAGGTCCATTTTCTCGTTTCCAGTGTTTCAGTATTTTTAAAGAGTTACAAATTAAAACATTTTTGTGGGTTTTGATTTACATTGGTAAGAGTGAATGTTATTCTACATTTACCTAAATTACTTATCATAAACTAATGGAAACAAACTGTTTTCATCGGTGCTTGTACCTAAACCGTTATTCGGAAATCACATCAGCACCAAGCACAAAGACGAAAGTGGCGAAAAAAGACCACTCTTAATAAATGAATTTTAAGGACTGTGATACTTGATTTGGCAGAATGTTGGCGAAGTCATAGAAAGCCTGTGTTTTTAATAAATAAAATCACATGGATTTACGTGAATCATATAGCTTTCCATGGGATGGCCATATCGATGCATTTCATTACTTTATTTCGGCAGTCAAGGATGATTTTTGATCGACGACTTATCATACCATCAAATGACGCCCAATTGTCAAAATCTACTCAGTGTTTGTAATGTATACTCCAAACCACGTTAGAAATTGGCCCACAACCTAGCTAGCGTAAGATGAGCACACGCCTACACGCAGAACTGACCAATGAAGTAGCCAAACTGGGAGCTCATCGTGACCATTAGCTAGATCGGCCATAAAGTTCACTGTCACTGTCGCTCTTGGTGAAGGTTAGTGGTCATGAGCAAGATGGCTGTTCTCCCACATTATTTGCACTCTGCTTCTTGGTCCTTATTTCCATCTTTCATACATATTATAAACTTTATGGGCTTTCGTATTTACTTGCCTTATCAATCTTATGCACCTTAATGAAGATCTCTTTTAATCACGCCTCCTATAATTGCAATTCAATTATCTAAGAATTATAAGTTTGTATTCTTTCTCTCTCTTTCTTCGTGATGGTTTAGTATGTCTTTTCTTCTCCAACTCATTTCTTGATTTTCTGAATCGGGAAAAGGCTTTCATATTATGCTACCCACAAGGAAGGTCATTAACATATCGAGGAAATAACCCTAAACTAAACCAAGTCAGATTTCTAAAAACAGTTCTATTAATTGAATTAAGTGCTACTTTGCACACGTACCCAGCTCCAAGCGTAGTAAACAATGGAGCAAATTAAAGATCTACCCGAACTAAATGTCATTTAAATTTAAAATAATGCCCGTGTGCAATTTTGTATTTTAAGATTTAATGATTAGAATAATTTTATTTTCAACCGTTGAATCAGCTGTATAATGAACGGGTCACATGAACAAAATAGTCAGGCCAAATTTAAAGGATAATGTCTATTTTATTCTAAGTTCGTTTCTTAATTCTTAGCAGAGTTTAAGGGTAGAAATTGGAATAATTATTCATCAATGCCTAATGAATCTTACTGACTGAAGGAATATCAATATTGAAACTACAAGACCTACTTTAGAAACCTCTCAAATATTTTCATTAGCGATGAATTTTGGATTGGGACCCTTCTATTTACTTCCATAAAGGCTGTTTACTGTAAGAATACCACTGGTTTGGATGGATCAGATTTTGAGAAATGGAAGTTTCCATCCTTCGGTTTATCCCTGTCATTTTAAATTTTATTTGAGCAAACTATATTATTTCCCAAATCAATTCCGAAGGAAATGGGATTATGAAACTTTATTTTACTCGTATTTTTATACAGAAGTTGCACTAAAAGATAAAACATATCAATGAAGAGTCATGCCTACTTGAACAATTAACAGATTATGACGCTAAAGGAAGGAATATGGCCACCATTCAATACTTTGAATATGATCACTTCCTTGTAAATACTTTCTTTTGACATTAAACAGGCTGGTAACCTGTGGGATTAGGAAATGGAAATGACTGCTAGGTTTCGCACCTTACAAATCATTTGTATTCCTTATCAAGCTTCAATCGAATATAACGCTCACAGATATCTTAAGTCAAAGGATACCAATCAAAGCTAAAGCGATTTTGAAACTTTGATTTCGAAATGAATATCTTCTTATTTTACAATTTTCCCTATGAGTAAACGAAGTAAACATCTCCTATCCAAGTCAAATCAGTGATTTAACCTTTGGACAAGATTAATTAAAGAAAATTTGATCAAAAAAGATAATAGAAAGCAATGTAAGTGATGTTTGTGGGTTTTAACTGAGCTTCACTTGAAGCAACCATTGGAATTTATTACTATTTCGAATATCCTTCAACGGCTTTAGTGTGCTTTCATGGCAACATTATTGTATTTTATCAACAAAGTCCAAAACAGACTTTTTATATTTCAATATTTGCAACTTCAATTAACACGTCATTCAGTTTGGGAACGTTCATTATGCATTAAGAACTTACCATGAAAGTGGGTGGCAACACCAACCTTTACATTGTAGCAGTAAAGCATATATGAAGAAAATGTCCTCAATCGAATCTAAGTGAATTAATCCAATGTAGTTAGCTCCAGTGAATACAAGGTAAATTGCTTTACTATTAGTGTGATCTGAAATAGAAACAAGTGGGAGTAATTGTCTGACCAACTTAAGTCGATTCAATTAAAGTTACTAAAGACCGTACCAAATGAAGAAATACGTCCAGTCATCAGCCTCGATAGGACAATTTAGAAGTGGTTTAGAAATAATTCGCATTTATTGAAGAGAGATCACAGAATTATGCAAATACATTCATTAAGCACCCTACTTATCCGCAAAGCTATATATGTCCATACAGCGAATAGTCAATTAAGAGACTTTATCGCAATAAGATACAGCCACAAGTTACCTTACCTTACTCAAAGATAGCATATCCAATAAGGTAGACTCTTTGGCTTCATTGTTATTTAGGATGAAAAAGCAACGTTGTTGTTGCCATGTGACAGCGAACCTAGAGAAACTATAAATTTTCCATTTATCTGTCTAGAAATAGCATGGTTTATTTTAGTAACTATCCGGGTCTAGAAGCCGAGATTTATTTAAGAATGGCATTAAAACCGGATAGCATTTGAATACTGAAATATTACGGCCTACGCTGTAGCATTTAAGTCTGTAAAGGGGAAAATAATCCCTGGATATCTTTCATCAATCAATTGTTAACACTTTGTAAAGTCAATCGATTTTCAGTCAGTCTACTCACCCCTCAGTACTAGTTTTAATAAATCTAAAGGTAGAAATCAAGCTCTTTATCAGTCATAGAAATTTAGGTTATACTTCTAGTTTCCGTTTACTGTAGTCTTGACAATCATTTCATGAGACAATGCTCTGTGCTTCGAGAGATTTAGCAACATAAACTTTGAGATTAGATCTGGAGATTTATCACTAACTGGGAGTGAAGAAATTGGGATTTATGACAGTCTTGCATGGAGGTGAGAACATTGGGATCGTATACATTCCCCTTCCCCAATTACTAGTCAGCTAGCAGTGATCTATAGAGTCCAAATAACCACTAGCGCCCTTTTCTATTCACCATTTATCCCACAGTTTAGGACCCTGGCAAGCGATTACGAACTCACTTATTTATTTCCCAGATTAAAATATACTAACTCACCACTAAATAGTTTAATCCCTGCTTGATTTTGTAGAATGCGATGTTCAGACATCAAAATCCTAGGCAAAGTAACATCTTAGATCGATTTCATTCTCTGAAGTCTGTATTCGTTCTTCCAAAGCTGTAAAATGTGAAATAATCTTATCTCTTAGGAGTCTCCTGTGTCTTTTTGTTACAGAGAGTAACAATAAACGCATCATATAAAAGTTACTTCTCTCGGTATTACTACATTAATTAAAGTGAAAATGACAGTAATTTTTAAGAAAATGCGAAGAAAACAAAGAAGTTTATTTTTATTTACAACATAAATCTGTACAATCTGCTGATCTGTATGGGTGGATAGATTCGAGTGGAAGTGAGTTGAGGGAGTAGATCAACTTAGAAAAAATAAGCAAGTGATTGAACAATCAAGCATACGGACAAATTCAAGCAGACTGAATGGTGGACACAGATTGATGGACGGTAGGAAAGGAATTATGGAATGAACTCCCATGTCACATCTCATCTCATCATTCTTGTGAACTTGCACAATTTCGGAGGACAGGGGAGTTTGCAATGGTATGTCTTAAGGCCTCCGTTGCAGCTACAACATCTTGAACTGCGCCAATTAACCGTTCCATCTCTGGACCTAGTATTACAACTGGTTTTGAGGCAAGAGTCATTGTTGTAGTGGGCAAATTCATGTTCGGAGAAGATAAACATCCAGCCACATCCTTTGTCTGTGCTATTAGACCCTTCAGAGATTCGCAAACAGCGTTTCCATGGGCTTCAAGATCGCTCCTTAATCGTTCTACCTCCTCCGCAGAATTAGAGACTTCTGATGGGGATAAATGCTGAAGAGCCGAAGAAAGATTTGCAGCTAGACTGACCAATTGACTTGAACAGCGAAGTAGAAATTTTGCATTTGCAATTAAAACTCCGGCTGCAGGTAGATGATAGCCCCTAACATTCCTGGATTTATCCACTTTGGCATCTAAACCACCAAGAAATTCTTCAGCTGTTCCACGAACCAGGAGACAGTGTGAATGGAATTGAGCAGCGTAGACATGGAGAAGTCCAGCAAGATCTGTTGGATCGTTCGAATCGAGACTATTTGTTATACTATCTTCTCGATCACTTATCGACAAAGATCCAAAGTTATCGTCCAAATTAGATCCCTTTTTAGATTGTTCACTATCTGTGGAGTCAAACCAGTTCAATTGAACAATATCAATAATAGCTTGAACAGATGTTGAGATCTTTTCCAAAGAACTAGTCATCAGACTAAATCCTTTTTCAGGATTCGGTTCTCTTAGCCGTTGAAATGCATTCACAAGAGGTCCATCTCGTTCTTTATTAATTTTCCGACGTTCTTGCTGGACAACGTTATTAATGCTTGAATCACCACTGCTAAAGGCATCACACAGCCGATCTAAATGCAATAATTCTGCTGAAAGACCCTGTTCAAAATTTCTCATCTTTTGGTGCAATGCTTGGGAGGAACCACCCTTTTCAAAGCGTTCCATTGAAGCCAGCGCTTCAGTAATCAGGAGCTCAATTCGTGAATGAGTCTGCTGCCAGCTAGAAAATGACGTGGCCGGCCGGATTTGCCGAGAAGAAAAGGGCGTTGAGGTTGATCGAGTCATTCGGAAGGGGTAATGGGTGGTTAAGAAACTGGGCTCTGGACCATTTTCTAAATTTACAGGTGATTCGGAGGGACTTTTAGGTTCTGGAGTGCGCTGCTGATCCATCCAATTACCAGACCACGAACTCCCTTGTGGTAGGGAATCCTGAACGGTGTTTTCATTGACTGCTTGAACTGAGTTGGATTTTGGTGTGGAGGAAGAATCTCGAGATTGGGTACTCTCTGCGGTCTCTGCTGGTACTGGATCAACAAAACGAACTGAGGGTTTACTGGATTGAGCTACTGAGCTGAGACCAGTTCGCTTTACTGATAGTTTTGGAATGCTGTCAGGGAGAGGATGATCCTAAACGTAAAATATTTGACAATCAAAAGTTATTTCACCTTATTCAAATATTTTCCCCCTAGTACCTTAAATGATCAATTATATTTGTGATAAACTGATTAATTTGCACAGTAGAAGCATGGGAAATGAGACAAAGAAACTATGAAGGTACACTTCCATTCTTTTAATTAAAGTAAGACTATCCAAAATTGTGAATACTTATCATTTTTAAATTTGAAATATTTACCGAAAATTTTGTAAATAATCTTATTTTTTGCTTACAGAACCAAAACAAAATGTGTCGTCACATGTGAAGTAAAAAAGAACTATCCAATACCAAGGAATGATGTTATTCGTATTAAAATAGTCGTATGCAGTAATTAAAAATACTGCTCCTAAATGCAAAAGTTGTGTATATAAATACAATATAATTCGCCATAAGAATCTGGAATGTTAATCATAAATGCCACTTACTATTTTTAAGAATCAGCAATAGAAAAAAGTAATTACTCTTCTAAGAAAGTCAAAATAATAGAGAAAAAGGGTATACACTTAAATCTGGTAGGTTTGATAGTGGCGGAGATCGATGAGGGATTCCATTTTGGGCTACTTAATTATGCAATTAGGAAATATTCATTTAGTCTACTAAGTGAGAATACTGCTCATTTGGATCATTTGTACCAGAATTATGAACTTTCATTGTATAGGATTAAAATATTCTGAAAGTAGTATTACGTTATGCGTTTATTCAAACAAGAAAGTTAATTGCAAAATTTTTTTTCTAGGGAGAGATAATAGAATAAACGCGTACTATAAAAGGTGATAAATTTAATGAGAGAGTTTTATTCTAGAATGTTTGCTTATCTTATGATTTTCTCATACTTGACTTTTTCTAATTGTCTGTATTGCTCTTTCTACTTATATCCGATGAAATAATTGGTTCCTTTCTCGTAATAGTGTCCGAATGCATATATTAAGATGAAACGATTTTTGCTTCATTCCCACGGTCTGGGTAACTTTTGAAGTGCATAAATATTGCAGATGAGATTAAGTTGGGATTATTCAATTACATTTAAACTTAAATGGCCAAATATTCTGCAAGTTAAGTCGAGTCGTTCTTCTTATCTTCAATTTGCATTCGGAAAGTAATATGAGATATACAGAGAATTTTAAAATTACTGCTTTTTAGGACCATATTATGGTAATATAGCCCTTGTTTTTAAAGATTCCAATCAGGCTGGAATTTCGAGCGATTGTGGCATTCAAACATTAATTTCATTGTCAACTAAAAAGGTTTGCAAAATATCAATAATTTCAAATGCATTTTAAAGAGCAGATTTTAAACGTTTGAATAGAAGTACAATTTGGCTATCACGGGTAACTCATGCTAACCAGAACTAACTAGGGCAAATGACCATCCACGTAACCGGATGCGCACAAGCCGTCCATAGAATCTTCGATCTCTGACTTAACAGACGTTGGCCACTGTAACACTGGAACACACCATAATAAGAACTTTTGTCCTTAATGTTTTAAATATCCATAAGATTCTTCTAAATTTAAATAGGTGCGTTAACTTAACTAAAAGAAGCTTGTTTGTTGAATGCTTTACGGGTCACTCAGAGATCTATTCAAATTCCAAAATTTTAACCGAACTGTGTCCCCTCTCTGAATTACTGTGAGCAATACTTATCAACTCTCAAATTTCCATTCCTGGTTACTTAACCCAGTCTAACTGAAGCTTAAATGCTCGAATCAACCAAATTTGCATTCAATATTTTTTGTTAAAATGAACAAAGGCCTAAACAGGCTGGTGTCTAATGCACCTAACACAGAAAAACATACAAACACAAATATCTAAATCCCCCTCCCACACATCCACAGTATGTAAGTACTAACTAGTGACCTTGCCACAACCAATTGGAATGTGGGAACAGAAAAACCTAATCATTGCGCTCGCTTAGGAGGGAAATTGCAATAGGGTGTTCTAAATGCACTTATCATGCTTGTACACAGTCTCGAAGTAATACACATTCGTTCTAACTGAACTTAACTTAGTGACAGGTAGTTTTTAAATATATTTAATTTTTTGAGGCATAAAATAGTGATTGTATTTATTTGAATGTCTGAATGCATTAGGGCAGTATGTATATATGTTTACGAGTTAGAAAATTTGTCCAAAATCTAGGATTGCTGAGCAAGTCGACTATTTTCAAGATATTGCATTTTCATTTCTAAAAATCAGATCAGACGTCCAAATTAAGGATTTTGAAAAGGAGGAAATTATGGAAAAGTTTGAACACCAAAGCATTCTTTTGTTAAAATTCGACCTTGTTATTATCAGAAGTAGCACTAGAAGCGAAGAAGGTATGACCGACTGCGTGTGATGCATATTAAATTAACTAACATAAATGACAACAGAGATAATATTTAACGGTCGTCAAACTGTATCAATAAGGTGCCATGAATTACACCTACGGAATATTACTCAAGAGATTGGAGAAAAGAAGTATTTAATTATCAGAAATGCAGAGAAGCCTCTGATTATTGATGATTGATCCATTTAAATGATGAAATATTTACCTTAGCACTCAGTCTTCATTAGTACTTCCATAGTAAAAGAAACAATTACGAAATTTTAGTAATGAAAAATATTTAAAATTGGCCAAAGAAAGGGAAATTCTGGAGTATTAGCGAGTAAAGACAGGTTAATGGGTTAATTTTATCTGAGAATAATGCCAAAGAGATTACTTTCATTTAAATTCAACATAAACCAGGTTGGTTTCTGAGTGAGTCATGTCTGTGTTGTACAGAGTTTTTCAAGTAATTAATGCTTATTCGTATTATTTTGACATTGTTCGTAATCTCATTGACACATTTCGAACTTTAGAAAAACAATTCAAGATTTATTTCTAAACACCTTAAAATATGATGTCAATACACCAGATTAATTTGTGCACATGCAGACAAGACGGTCTAGTACTTGTTGGGCAATTTTCAATTTTATTTTAAAAACTCACTATCTAGAATTTCCCCATTGTATATATATTTAATGAAAATGAAAGAAACAAAACTATTTACAATATCGTCACCCAACTTAGGGATTAAATTGATTTCCCTCTACAGATTTCCTGCTAGTGGACGAACCTATGAACGAATTTCCCCTTAACCTGTTAAGAATTGACTGTTCTTTTGCATTTAGCATTGCTTTCTTGGGCTTCCTCCATTTATAGATGCATATCATAGTTGTCGTAGAGAAACTGCAAATATTTATATTAATCCGTTTACAAATTTACAAGGAATCGCCAACAGTAGAGAGTGCGAAATAACCAGAGAATTATAAGGTTAACCGCTAATGCTTTTATTTGTTAATGATGGCATCGCTTTGTTTAGATACCATTTTTACGAGATTGCTATGAATTTTAATGTTCTGATTTATTGCTAGATAAAAAAAGCTATTTTAGTGCTCGCAGCTCGTAAAACTATTACGGTACATTGATTAATAAGGATTTTTAGATATAAAAATTGATATAAACTACTTTGCAAAGTAGAACATAACCGAATAATCACCAAGCTTATTTTGAAAAAAATTTGATGCGAGGGAAATTTAATCGTTAGTAACTTCTATTTCATACTCTTTTTCTTACAATCTGCAGTACTTATTTTATTGCAGATTTTATAATTTAATACTGATATCAAGTAGGTAGCAAAAGATCTGTTATTTCCACTTACGTTAGCGGAATTTGTATATTTAAAATGCTAAAGTGGCGGAAACAAGGACCTTAATAAAACACTGGTCTTGAGCTCTATTTTTGGGCTTCATTGTATCAAACACCCTCAAAATGTTTATTATAACAAGAAAACAACTTTAAATTACATTCCATCACTTATTTCTTTGATATTAAATCATAATGGTTCCTATTTTGTTTTTCGATAGAAGGAAAACCTTCAGAATACACCTGTAAAAGAAATAGTGTTTTATGGCAAAATAATAGTGGCATAATCACGGTTATAGATATTTTGAGAATGACATTAGTTTTATGATAAAATGGTCAAATGCGTATTATGCCATTGCAACAGGCTCATAAAGATAAGTGGAGAGGTGAAAAGGGAGCGTTGCCAAAGAAGAGCGTTTTTTTTATCGAGGGTATTTTCAGGAGTTAGGGGACTGGAAAGCAGCATTTTGCATTAGAGAGAGGAGGCAGGGAGGAAGAGGCATAATTCCATAGTAGCTAGGATTTGCTACTGGGTGTTATTTGATGCAACTTTTTCATGCCAATGCGTGCAATCAGTGAACTCTGAGGTTCGTTTGAAATGGGGGTTGTGGATTTGGAAAAAAGGGATAAAAAGATAAATTTTTTCATTTATTTTAATTTTAACACACTTTAGAGGTTTCACTTGTTAGTAAAAAGTGATTGTCAAAGGAAAAGATTAAAATCTACATGTTTAATTCTCCTTTTTATAATAATGATCAAATGACCTGAATTTCCATTAATTATAGAAGCAGAGTAGTATATCCCTACAGTCTTAGACACTAATATAAAATGTGTAAAGTTCATTTCAAAATTTAAATCCCAATTTACGCCTCTTATATAATTTTAAAATAATTTAACTTTACAAAATTTTCATAATTTTGTAGCTATAATGAGATTCTGTCCACAAATTATTCTAGGAAAAGTAAAATAAATTCCATATATTTATAGCGATCAAGAGTAATCACACTTGGCTTTAATTATGGTCATTAACCTCAGAATGACCTTTTATATGCCATGACCCTGATGTTTATATACAGTACTAGATAGTTAATGCAGCACAAACGAAATACTAAGATTCTAATAGCAATAACCCTTTAAAGTTCCTCAAATGTAAACAAGAGCATTTTCGACATATCAAAAAGATATATCTAAATAAAATTAGGAGGAAATTTGAAGTCCATTGAAATATTTTAAACACTGACGTAAAATTTTACAAATGATCCGCATAAGACTCGAATGAGTGAGTTATGAGTTCTATTTAGATATCGGCCATTTCAACGATATTTTCGGTAAAATGCCGGTATCACGTAGCTAAATAACATGTGAGAGGGCAAAAATAAGATCCCTCATAAGTCCCTATTTGCCAATTGGCTAGTTCGGATTACTGAGGGATACAAAAACACGCCCCGATCGTTCACAATTTCTGATAAATCTGTGTCTTACAAACATGTCCTATTATCACCGTGATTCCTAATTTAATTTGTGTGGAATGGCTCGTTTGATTAAACTAGACTTGAAATATTTTGCTTCAGAGGACGATGGCCAAAAATGCTGCCTACTCTGTCTTAATTTAAATTATCTGGCTGTAATTAATTAAAACAAATAACCCTATAAATAATAGGTTAACATAAAATGATTAAAAACTATCTGTCAATTCCTTAGCTTCCAAAAGACATTTAGTAAATTAACGGTGGGCATAAACGAGAACTTCTATTTATAAAATCCTCCAGGACCTTTCAAATTTTGCCACTACGCTTAAATTTTGGCCCTCTTAAAATGGCAAAATGTTCACCTGATTGTGTCTGCTATTAAGATCCGTAGAAGCTTGCATGACTGGCAAGGTAGTTTTTGTATTCATCGAGGCAGGTCCGAAAAAGGAGACGGTCTTTCCTGGAATTTCTTCCGCTTTAGGAGAGGTGGGACGAGGAGAGGAGGAAGGCTGTCGAGAGTGTGGAGACCCGTTTCGACCCTCGGATGCACCTCCGGTTGGGTAATTCTCGTATAAATTTGCATAGAAGGACTGCTCAGTCTTGTTTGGATGTGGAGGTACAGCAGGAGGCACTTCAAAAACAGTTGGAAGCTCATCGTAAGGGTCAGTTTCCAGAGGATTTACTAGTACTTTCACTATTTTTGTCGGTACATTTGCAGGAGGAGTAGACCTGCTTGTAGAAGGCTTATTTTTTGGCTAAAATAAAACAAGTAAATATATAATAACATATGGTTTTCTCCTATTTATGGCAAATACGCATGCGTTCCAGTTTCACACCTTCCTTATTTGTCTTACCATCTTTCTTCCCTCCGACCTATATCTCGTCTATAATCTTGTAATTAACTAGCTACGAAGTTTCTCTTTATCCTAATTTGATGAAATCATATAAAAGTATCTTTCCACAGATCCTCTAATCTTAATTTATGAAATTTTTTATATTTTAGTCTGCAAATATTGCAAATACTTCAGATAATATTCTTGGGGACAAATTATGAGTGCTCCCTTAATTTAACTGTTCATAGAAGATATCATTATGGACTTAAACTAGGATATACTTGTCTGTTATGCATAAATAAGAATTCTATCGCTTCTATCAGTTTTCCTGGACCAATCGTCTTGATTAATATAGTAATACCTTTTAAAATATATTCCCATTCGGATAAATAGTCTGAGGTGCTTGTGGTTAAATTAGTATATTAGGATAGTAACAAATTAAGTTACATTAATCAAGCTATTTTTATTCTTTCCACTTTTATTTAATTGAATTCCGTATTTAAAGGAATCGAAGGATTCGTGATAGCGGAAAGTGTCTACGCCTCTTCAGTATCCACTCCCTCATCATCTCTTAGCAGTTCTTTTCGCTGTTCTTTGGATTCACATTCACTCTCAAAATCAGAATGACTGAATATACTATTTGTCCCGAGGAATAATAAAGTGTGTTATGACTAAACTGTCGCTATTAAACCTCATAGAGACCAAGGTATCAGATCATCATTATGAACCTGGAGCGTTTTTATCTAACTTAAGTTGTCAAAACCATTCGAATATGTAGCTGACTAGAATTAAGCATTCAGGTTCCAAACTATTGAACAGTATTTGGTTTATCAAAGACCTATTATTTGCTTCGGCACCCATTGAATCGTTTGGCGAAATGTTGAAAGGACCAACGAATTTATGATCTGCTAGATCCATTTAGCACAGGTAATGTATATTAAAAATAAATTTTTCGAAGATATTGAATTAGTTGCCTTCTCTTCCTTTTAATTGAATTTAAAACTTTTATTAAATTTTCTGGCAGGTACTGGCAGTGTTAAATAATGTGATATAGTTTATTACCGTTGGAGTTCACTATGTCTAAATGCCAATGGGCTCTGTTATACTAAAAACTTCAGCTGGTATTTATGGCGTTCCCTATTCCCAAACGTGTGAACATATAAAATTGCGTGAACTTATCTATACGTGCCCATTCTGTGGTCTTCTGTGGTTTTGAACCTAGTTACCAATACCGTTATCTGTTAACCGCTCTTGATTATAAGAAGAAACAAAGTATTGATATGACATGACTGAATCATTTTGTCGAAAAGCTCAAAACATCGCAGATATGAAGCTTGAGAACTAACAAGCATGATGCAGTATTTTATTATGCGAAAGTGAATAACTTAGTGAATCCAGAATCCAAATTATGTAAGACGCATTCGAGGCTTTACCTCTACATTCAATCCTGTTAGATTCTTCTAGTATTCTTAATGCTTAAATTTTCCCTCATGTTTAAAAGCATATTTTTCCCCTTACTTTGGCTGAAGAATCGGATTATATCCGACTGACTAATTTTTCGTTCAAAAACATATGTTTTTCTGATTTCAAGTTCAATCTAAATGTTAAATGCGCAATTTCTGCAAAAAGATGCATTAAAAGTATTCTCGTGTGAAGAAATTAGCTTCTCATGCTAAACTCCGTTTGATTAGAAATATATGATTCAGGAATTTTCATGAAATAGACCTCCGCGATATTTGATAAAGTTTAAAAATAGATGCATACGAATTTTGACAAAATTCTGGCAGTACCATTTCCGCACTTCAACAACCAAATCATTTGTGAAAAATATTCTAACAATATGTAAAACAAATGTGAATTAAAATGAATATATGTATTGTTTTATTTATACATTATCACTAGTAATTTATAAAGTAATGTCGAAATTCTTAAATAAATTGAGTAAAAGGATTCAGAATAGCAATAAGATATTCTTGACAAAATTTTGAAATACTTAAAAGCAGATATTTTCATCGATACCTAAAAGGAAATATCAACAATTATTAATTCAAAAATATTTAAGATGCTTCACCATCTTTACTCCGTATATTAATGTGGGATTCACTGCACATGACCTTCAGGCATTATGAATCCGATAGAGCAAAGAATTCAGACGAAACTTCAAGAATGAATCAACAGTCATTGTAAGTATGGTCATGTGAAAATAAAACAGAGAAGTGGCTACACGAAGAAATTTTCTTATGCAGTCTTAACCCTAAACAAAACTAACCCATAAAATTGCAGTTATAATAATTTTTTCCTGGACGAGTCTCGATCAAATTCACCATCAATTTCGTCCCGTTTCATTTAATGGACATCTAATTTTCATTTTTATTGTCCGATATGCACTTATTGGTTGCTAAATGGTAATTCAAAATATCTCTGCCGGTTTGATAATTTTTTTATTTGGTCTAACACCTGATTACGTCTTCATACTACTGAGTTAGAACTGAAAGTTAAAGTAAAATATGATTATTAGATATCTGTTTGCTTTTAAGAGACCTCTAAGACTTTAGAACTTTCTGCCGATCAAAACAGTGAAATTCTAACGAATTTTTAAATGAAATTAAAGCCCACTGATTATATACATTTCCAAATGCTTCGTTTCGTTTTATTTCGTCACAGTCAGTGACAGTAACGTTATTGTATAACATCAAATTACTATACTTTTAAATAAATATTCATTCAAATTGAATAGGGCTTAGAGTTTTGAAATTTTTATCCTCACATGCAAGATTTGTGTGTGTCCCAATTAATACGCGTTAATAGATAAAACTGCAGCATTAATTTTCTTTGATTGCTGGATGAAACCTTAGTTTTCGTTTGGATGATTGTTCGATCGAGATAAATGCGAAAAATTCCGTCAAATTGCTTTGTTGGAGGAAAAGTTTATTTCTACCAGCCCTTTAGCGTTTACGTGATAACGTTCAAGGGCATTGGTCAAGGTATTTTACTCAGTACAAAATTTGGTGATATTAATATCTAATCGCTCTATTTAAGCCTGGTAAATAGAGAATCGATACCCTGGTCTTTAAACACGTTCAATTTGGCGTTCAAGCTTTCTTCCACTTCCCTGCGAAATTTGACTGGTATACGGAAAGCGGAATCGCAAGAACACAAATATATTCTAATCCTCGTAATGAACACAACTTTTATTGCATCACCCCCAAAGTTCAGCTTCAAGTGCGAATACAATGCTTCCAAATAACTAGCGATGTGAAAGTCTAAATATCAAAGTGGCATCAATCGGAATAACGCAAAATTGAAGTTTAATAACAAGAGCGAAATCTCTTATTTACTTCCTTCTCACCTCTCAGTAAACGAAATATTGAGTTCTATACATTCTCCTATTCACACACTGTTAGGAATCAGAATCAATTTTTTGTGGTATATTCAAGCCAAAACTCATATGCTTCATTTCTACACTCGCATCTGAGCATATGAGGTCACCATTGAAGCTATTTTGCTGCAGTTATTGACAATTCAGGTAGTCTATCGTCCATCACTTACTCAAATCTGTTAAAGTGGATTTGTTATTGTAATAAAAATCGCTGTTTGAGATACAAGTTTTCTGCCTTCTTCCAAGAGTCAGATTAATTGTATCTTTACAAAGTTGCAACGGAGCGTCAGGAAAGACACTATCTCAGACAGGACTAGATAAAAAAGAGTGACGACTAACGCATCCTAATTTGTGAGATTCGAAATTTTCTTATAGTATTTTAAGGTAACCGAGGATTAAATTGAGACTTGTCAGATATTTACAAAAAAAATTTTACATCAATTTGTCTTTTGATAGTATACCTTGCATATCTTAGAAAAAATATCGTGAAATACACAGTCAAAATGTATAAATGTCAAAAAGAATTCTAAAACTGAGAAAACTGAAAAGTATTTCGAAGTTAAAAGATATTCTAAAATTTACTTCAAGGTATTGGAATGTAATAGTAATATCACTTGTATTTTCACAAATAGCATTCCACAAAAATTATGAGCATTGTAATATTAGGATGATTTTTTGCTTTTTATAGAACACAACATTCCAGATAATGGAATGGATAATCTGAAAATCATAACTTACGCATGACATGTTTTGCGTTACTAATAATTCGTGGAACAACTTCCAAACCGTATAAGGAGAAGCGTTTACAATGCTTGACTTGGGTGGAGAGAGGGTATTCTGGAGCCACTCTTGAAACGAAGTTGCATTCTACCATCTCTCTTGTGAGAGAGAATTAACTAATGTGATTGACCACCCGCATTGTCAAAAAGAACCACAGTTGAACTAATTCATTTATTAAATCTAAATTTAGTTAAACTTTCGAGTCAGACACAAACTATTCTGAACATAGTTGACTGAACACAGATAATAAAAATTCGAGTAGGATAATGAATCAGTGTTTTGAAACTTCAGCTGAGCAAAAATAAGAACAGATAAAAACTCCAGAATGTAAATTCTCGGACTGATAATAATCTTTTACATGAAAGTGCAGCTTTTTTATAATCTTTTATTAACCAAGTGCTTTTTTAATATTTATTCCTCATTTTATATTAAATGTCTCAAGACCCTAGGAAGTACACTTTTAAGGCCATGCAAATTAATAGATGAAATTAAACATTCTATACCAGCAACCTTGGTTCTAACATGAGCAGGGGTTGAGATGGCCTTATGTCTCTTCTAAAAGTGCGATACATTTCTCCCATGCATAAATTAAATGAAGTGCCTGTTCAGATATTGCGGTTAGCGTCTAAATAGAATTTCTTCGATAACACAATTTTCATGCAACTTCACTTTATGAAGTGTGCTTTCTTAACGCCTATTTAACCTGATTCTGTGACAACTCCGCATTAATTGGGTGCAGTTGTACAAAAGTATTAAGGCCTAATAGTATTTGCTGAAAACATTTAAAAATAAGTAGTGAAAGTAGTTGGTAGATAATTGAAAGAATTACCTACAAAAAATTTTAAATAATTTTATCCATTTTTTCTAACTGAATATGATAATCAACAAAAATAGATCCCAAAAGATTACCAAAATAATCTGGCTACATTGCCTGCAGCATCTGTGTTCATAAATGGATATTCACAAATTTTGATCTTAAGATCAAGACAGAGACTGGAAAACGGAACCTGTCTCCAAATATTCTCAATTTCGTGAACTTATAAGGGTTCGACATTTTAATCAGTGTTGCACTAAATAAGTATTTATTGCGTGTTCATTCAATTATATTTTTCAGTTTAATTCATATAACCTTGTGATTGCGGGTAGATGGGAGCGTTTAGATAAAAGGATTGCGGCTAAATTACTGTTAAATCATAAAATTAGACTGTTGCACAGGGATTTTAGTATTTTTTTCGAAAAGTAAATTCATTTTAAAACAACTCAAATGAAAGCAATTGAACTTCATCTCAAAATCCCCAGTACACATTTTAAAATTTTGATATATAAGGCCAGATAATGATTACCGAGCATGCAAACCGTTTCTTAAAATAAGAAAATGGATAAATAAAATAAAATTTAAGCCTCGTTGGTGTAAAGAAATAACACCATTTAAAACCTCTAATGGAAAGTAGGACATCACGTTTCTGTAAGATTCCCTTCGATACGAAATTCACAATATTAAATCCAACTACTTAAGAAATATTTTAAGAAATTTTGCTTAAAACACTTGGGAAAATTACCATATTCTCTTTCAAATCGATTGTAACAAGTAAAAATTATAATAAACCGTTATTTTACCTTCAGAATATCCAAAAGTCAATTAATTTCGTTTAATATTTTGAAAGAAAATTAAAAGAAATTGGGAGATCTCTTTTCATGAATAAATATGTCATTGCTTCATTGATATCGACATACCGCTTCTGAAATTTAAAAGCACAGATCTGATGAAAACTAAGTGGCAATCACATTGTGAAATAATCGATACTCTTCCTTCTGGACCTGATTTCAGTTCATTAAGATGATTGGTTATATTTAAAGTTACCTCCTCTCCGTTAAGCGTGTGCTGCCTAGAGAACAGTAATCAAGGCGGATATTAGAAAGTATACTAAATAAGTAGAAAGGTCTGCAATGTATATCAATGACAATGCATGATATATAACATGTTTAAGACTGTTTAAGCTTGTGTAATTATGATTAAGCATTTATGCAGATATATCTGTAATCTCATGGCTCCCAAGCCCATCTCTAAAAGCGTATTCCACCAGTTTTCTTGGATAGGGGTATTGCAGCATGAAACCTCCTGGTGGGTCGAATTTCGCCTCTCGTTTTGTATTCAAATATAACCAATGCCGCTAGCCATTTAATACGCTGGAACATGATATGCAGCTCTACAGGCGACCTCGTTTACCAATGCTCAACAAAGAAATATCTACTATCCTATTGGTTAGCATTCGGAAAGTTAGAACAACCTAGTGAACTGCTCAAAATACATCAACTGATAGCCGAGTTAAGGCACTGCCTTTCTGCCAATGTCCTTTATATCCATTCAAACCATTCAATAATAAGATCCATTCCTACAAAGAGCTACACTTTGCTGCATTATATTCTTAAAATTCAATCCCATAATTAGGTAAAATTCGAGATATCGATTGTTTTTAAAGCAGTTTAAAATACGAGTTTAATTTTTGTCAAGATTTATATTAGCTTGATGGAATTTTAGGGTCTCCCACTCGAAATGCTCACTTTGCATGCCTACCATAGCATAATGGAAAATAGCGGAATGGAAATAAGCTCAGACGACAAGATTGTTATGAAATTATTCAGTACCTGTACGTCGGTTTTTGATTTGCTAGTTTTGTACAATTCTGACCAATATATAATAAACTACAGCTTTATTTATTTCTATAGAAACTGATTAAAGCCAAATAATTTAGATCTAATACTTCTTTCTTAATTCCAACCAACTCTAGAGGATTTGGGCAATTATAAATCTGGCAAATTAAAGCCCATCTGAATAATCTTATTTCAAGACTTAAAAGCCAAAAGAAAGGCAAATAGAAAATTTTTAAAAAAGTACACTTTGTCATTCAGAAAATACTAACACAAAGGAAGCAGAATGAACGAAAAATAAACTCAAAATTTTTGAGGATATAATATAATATAAAACTGATTAAACTTTTGATCAACCAAGTGCCGACTGAATGGAAAATCCTGCTTTTAGATTGTTTTAAAATCAAAAGCGCGATTTCTTACAAAATATTAACATCTGTTAAACTTTTAAACACTTAGCTTGGAATGAACTATTTTTACAAATTTATTTAATGTGTCCCAGAGATATGGTCATTAAAACATGACTTGCTCTGAAACGAACCTTTCGTAAATAATTTAAACATTAGAGGAAATTTGAACCATCAAATTTAACCTCATTACGTACACTTTGATTGCAGTTCTGTAATAATTCCATAAAAGATCCCCACCGGTGTTGTTACAATAAATTCAATCAAAATTTGTGTTTGTGGAACAGAAATACTACAAAATATATTTATAATAAACGCTATTAAAACTTAATTAATGACTTCTATTTTTATAACCTAATGGGCTATTTTTAGATCGTAAATAGGCTACGTCTGTCAAGGTCTTCTTCTTTTGTACGTGCTTTTAAATATTACATTTCATCCTGGAATTTAATAATTAACGATCTCGTATTTTCAAATTTATTCGAAGCTGCTTTAAGGTAAGAAGATGATTCCTGAATCTAAACGAGTTCCTAATACTCCAGATGTTGGTTTTTCAAGTGTTTTCTCTTACTAAGAGATGAACAACGGAAAGGGTTTTAAATTACTTCAGTCAAAATCTAACCAAAACCGTAAGAACAACTTGTAAAGATAGTGCGATTTTTGTTTTAAAATTTCATCTTTCATTCCGCAGTAAAAATTTCAGACCAAAATATGGTATATTTACAAATTTGAATAATTTACTACTTACTATTTACTGTTTTGAAAATACATGCTTGTATAGGCTTTGGTTATAAAAAAATTTATTATTGGATCAATTAAATTCGAAGGTTCTTAAATTATTGATCGATTAATTGATCACAGTAATTTATAGCATGGTTAGAAATTATTAGTTTTAAATTTTAAACATGATGAAGAAATGATTATTAATCTGCCAGAAAATTTTTATAAATTTTATTAGGTGTGTAAATGTTATGGGCAAATCAAATAAACTTCACTTCAATGCATATTGTTTAAGCTGTAAAAATAAAATGAATAAACATTTAAAAATTAACATCAGTTATTACATTTACATGCATTAAGTTTAACCTACTTTTACAGATCCCAGAATTTCAAGCCTATTTCCGGGCGCAATTCCAACTTTTCCAGCTAAATTACAAATCCACCATCCTTCAAATCCCGGAGGATCCTTCTTGAGCACAGTGAGTACATCCCCACGAGTGAAAGTGAGTTCCTGAGATACTTCCGCGGTATTATCAAAGAGGGCTCTCGCTAAAATAGTAGTATTTTCACTGGCAGTATTAGAAGAATTAGCACTATTAGTGGTATTGGTAGTGGAGCCAGTAGATGTGGTCGAGGTAAAAGGGGACAAATTTTCCATTGTGTTTTTACCATACCAAGTTGGAGCCGTAGGCAATAAATTGGTACTGCAACATTGTCGTGTTTTAAGCTTGGGGTGTTATTTGTATGTGAACACACCGGAAAGACACAGCAACTGGCAAAGTTGCCAATGCTTCTAGCCTCGAAGACCAATCAGAACGCTGTGGAGGGCAAGCCAATCAGGTAACCGCGTAGTTGGTTCTAGTCATGCATGTACTCTCTCGCTTTTCTGGTAAGAGAGAGTGGTGAGAATGAGAGAAATGCCAAAACACGAAACGCTTTTATCTGCTAAGAATCTGGAGGACGGTTTAAAACTGAATTGGCGAAGTTTTTCACAGTAGCAGTTTGTACACTTCGCAGGACGTGTTGTCTGACGTCTAAAAAGGAGAATGACTAGACTTTGAAATCGATTTTATTACATAGGCTGCCAAGTTTCATTTCGTGCCTCAGGTACTTCTGTAGATTTTGATCATTAACTTTTGATAGTAAGATTCATTAATTTTTTCATTCACAATAAAATACCTCAATGTCGTAACTGCTCAGTTGCTCCTTATTAAAACAACAGCTACTCAGACACAAGAAGGGAGAAGGGGGAGACTTTTAGCTCAAACAACAGTTTTATATTAACGAAATAAATTCACTCAAATAGAACTGGACACAGGATAAATGATTAGCTTTTTCATTTGCCAGTAATTGTGGCGACGGCTTCTCCACAAGTCAGGTGGTCCTATATATCCTGGTGCGGGACTCCAAAATTCGATAATCAAGTGCATAAAAGATCAAGCTTGGGAGGCTTTCTCGAGTACAATGAAGGTATTTAATTAGGCTTCCTAACATTCAATAAATATGTGATCGAAATATTGATCATATGAATAACAATACCTTATTTGTAGCAAACCCAAAACTAAAAAATGTTAAAAATAAATTGTACACATTGAATCAATTTAATGATCTCTGAGTCAAAAATTTGTGAGTTGTACTATTAGTCCAAATTTAATACATAATGTAACTTTGTTGCACTATCATACAAGGTTAAATTGATCTACAAAATGCGAATTCATAGAAATGCAAGCAAATGCTAACCTTTATAGCTGAAAACTGTTGTCTTGTGTGATTGCTAAACAATCATTAGCAAGCTATTGTTCAACCAAAATTCCCAAGCCATAAAGATTTATTAAACTAGGAGGTGCAAATTCACAACCTTCTGCTCCGAAATCGTTGCATTTCAATTTGTTCTTTCCTAAGGGATGATAAAGTAAAAGCCGTTTATCTTTTTGTCCAAATCCCATGTTTGATGCAAACTTTTGGTGAAATTAACTAGGTAAACCATCTTTGATACTCGCGCAGTTTCTAGTGTTTGTCCTCTTTCTTCCTCTTTCATTAAACTGGCGTCGATTGCAAGTTCTTGTTTAACAGCTGAAATAAATTCTACTTCCCCCCTTAGATACCTGGTGCAAAAGTCAGAAGAAAAGAGGATGAAAGCTGTATTTTACTTTCTTAACACTAACTGCAATGAAAAGTCATATACTTAATTCATAATTTTAGCCCTTTTAATTTGTTGACTCTAGTTTAGAAGATATAAGTAATGATGGAAAAATGACTAAATCACTGAACTTTACAACTTTGATTAGTTTTTGTTTGGTAAAAGTTGAGTTAACAGAGTCATTAATAAGGAAGAGTAAAGAGGGACAGTAACCATGACCCAGTAGAAAAATAGAACTCCCGACACAGGTGTTAAATAGCAGACGGAATCGACTCAGAAGCTTAGTCATATGAGAAACTTTACGAAGAGGGTAGTAAGCAGGCTAAAATCGATAGACAAATCACTAAAGCAGATTACTTAGATTAAGAATGAAACAACTTCATATTACGTGCCATTGTAAATAATTAACTCAATTAAAAAGACAAGTGAGAAGATATTTGCAAAATCCGACCATGATTTTCCTCGAGTCTGACACGTCTGATTTTTTCGATACGCCTAACGACGTTTTAAAAAACATTCAGAGATCAAATATCCAAGTTCTATTAGTAATTACTTTAAGATATTTATACATATAAACAATATTTTATCAATTTAGTTAGTTGCATTTTTATCACTTTCACTGGGAAAGTTTTTTTTAATTTTCAAACAAAAGGCGCTTGTACTTTTAAAATCAGTTGCATTCAAATTAATAATAACTTGGCGGAATAAAATGGAATATTTCTAAATTTAATGCAAATATTTGCATACATTTTTCGTTGTATTTATAAATTAGTCTTGTACTCGTTCCTTATAAGTTCGACTATGATAAATATATAGGCAGCGTAGCGGTCAAAATGTTAGGCCGGCAAATTGGAATAATTCTTGTCTGTTAAATGCCCACATTTTAAATTACTTGTGACTACAACCAAAGTGATTTGAATGACCATCGGCGGCAATTATTCACCATAAATCAGTATATTATTATAATTATCATTAGTTTTCACTTGTAGTAAACTCTAGTGTGTTCTGCTAGGTTTAAAATAACTATCTTAGTCTCATCTCTCTGCTCTTAACTGTATGAAGATACATATAAATTAATTCGGCAAGACTAACCATTTCAGTAAATCAACTAATCAACAGGTTCTCACTATCCAGGGAATGAACTCAAGGATCAAATCATGAAAATTGAGCTTTGGAACATTTGGATATTGGAGCGTGAAACAGAGTCTTTGCAAAAAGATGTACAGATCTATTATACCATAAGTCAAACTGAGTCATACCCCTTACGAGAAAGTGAAGTATTTTAATGTATAATGTGAAAAAATTGAAAACACGGTACTTCCAGAATTCAAATGAAGTAGAGCATTTTGGCATCATTAAATACTCCTGGGATATCTTCCCCACCCTCCCCCATTTGAGCCTTCACCGGACTTTTTAACCATTTTGTAAAATCGTATACTCACACAAGTATGAAGTGGACAAAATGTTTTGCACTACCATGTATAAAAAAAGTAATTTTGTCATAAAATAACTTAAATACTTGGTGAAATTGCGCTTCAATAGAACAATTTTTTGAAAAAAGCTGAGGCTGATCAAATCGTTATATCATTCTGTCATAGAAAGTATGGGAACAAGACATAACACTCAGCATCTCCATGTAGAAAGTACAAACTTTTAAGGTAGTAATTTTTTATGAAAAGAAGAATTTAACGCCAGGGTAAATGTCAGAATTAAAATTTTTATTCCACATTTCTGTAAACTCAAATCTTATTCGTATAATCTAATCATTGTAATTTAAACAAGCAAAATATTAGATTCAACTAAGATACGATCTAAACAGTGGGTACACAATTTTCGGAAGTATAAGTATTGGCGGGAGAGAAAGACAAATTAAGGGGTTTTAGTCTTGAAGCCGAGATTGCTACAGTGAATTATTTATGGGTCTGGTCTCTTCGCTCCTGAAAAAACCTATTCTTAAAATTTTTGGAACCTTTCTGTTATGATCTACTGATCTTTTTAGCATACCGTAATTGACTCTGAGATTCCCTACGAATTTGCCTGATTATAAATACAATCCGACAGCACCACAGTACCAAACGAGTCAAATCAAAAGAAGGCGCACTATTTGCAACTTTAATGCAAATAAATTCGTTCGAATGAAAGGGAATTTAAAAGATGAAAAACAAAGAATCTTGTGTGTAAGAATTATTTTGGGGAAAATTTTATTTCTTATTTGTAGCACGTTCACTTGGAACATGGAATTTAATTCAAACGAATGAAAACCTTAATGGATGTCGGCTTTAATTTTCTTGGTCTTGCATATTTTGATCCTCCCGTCCACGGAGATACAGAGCGAGATTATTTTGTCATCTGACAAATCGTTATTTTTTCGATCAAAAGCAGAGACTGGGTGAGCTTTCTGGGGTAAAACTGTATGCATTGTGTTGATTTTATTTTCTAAGTACTTTTATGCTCTTTGGCCAATCTCTTGCAGCCACTATTCTGTTTTCAGGTAAAAAACATTGCATTCTATTGAGGATTCTCTATAAGATATATGATTTTACAAAGACGGACAAACTAAGAAGCGACTCTTAAAAAAGGTAGAGCGCTTTCATAGCAAACGTTAAAGAAATGTTTTTCAGTGAGCATTCTTATGACATTTGAAGATCAAACAGCGTGGACTTTGCATTTAAACCTACTTAAGCAGTTTACTTAGTCTCCTTAATTTATAGCAAAACTAAACTAAGGGAAACAAATAATGAACTTCTCTAGTCATACTTTTAACAAATATTTCAATAATAATGAGTTGATAATTTAGGAAATACAAACTGCTAACTAATGACCATATTATAGCATCCATCCAACTAATTAGAAGCTTTGGTACAATAGTAAATCCCTGGTTAATTCCCCTTTTTTCTTCAAGATCCGGTTAGAAAAACATTTTATAGCAGTGGGAGAAAAGGAGGAACTGACACTACTCTCTATAACGAAAATTCGTTTGTTGATACTAAAAAACAATACCAGATCTCTATTTTCCACGTCTAATGACATGGCTACCCAAATTGACTCTTAGGATTACAGAATGTTTATTTAACAAGAGAAAACATCCCCTCTCTTGATCATTCTTGATGTGGCTGAAATTTCTATTGAGTCGTTGAAAAATATGTCATTGATATTAAAAATTATTAATTAATTAACTAATTTATAAATAAATTAATACTTTTATATGGTTCTTTGAAAAACTATAAATGCGAATATAAAAACTGTGAATATTTGGTATTTGAAAATTAAAGTGTAATATCTAGATTGTAGCATCAGTCACTTGTTAAAAATTTACCAAAAGGAACTTTGTGGATGACTGGGCTGAAAATTGGCGACTGGACAAATGAAAATTTTAAAAAGATTAATTCCGAATTTTCATTTTACATTGTCGAAATTTTTGGCTCAATTCGGCATGGTTGCTTTGGTAACGCTTAGGATGTGTCAATTTGAACAGCTGTCCAAAACATTATAGCCTCTATTAATTTATTGCTGTAAGTATTAAATTTAGCTTTCTCTTTTATCAATTGGTTTTAATCTGTAGATGTTGTGGGGATGAATGAAGGAGACAAACCCCAAAATATTTAATCTTGGAACAGGAGTATATGACGCTTTAAACTAGCACGACTAAGGAAATGCAGTCTGAGGAATTGCTAATTCATTCTGGTCTAATCCATTTCAGAACTTTATTCGTTATCATTACCTAAAACTCATTTCCACCACTCCATATTGAACTATTTAGTGCTTTCCTTACTTGTGAATCATTTAGCGATTAACATTAAAAATACTTTCATAGAATAATTCCATATACATTGTTATATATTGTATATAATAACGTTGTCATTAGTATTGTTATTGTTGTTGGTTTATTGTTATATACCATCCAGAGCAATGTAAAATGTGTAATATTAATTAGGAAAAGCATAAAATTTCCAGTACGGTGTACAGTGGGATCAGAGTGGAAGAGTGGCAGAAAATAACCACAAAGAATTAATTTGCTTTAGTGGAGTTATGTGTTCTTCAGTTGTTTCACGTTGTTCTTCGCGAATACTTCCTTATGTCAAATTATAATACTCCACAGTTCACATTTAAGGACACTGCCAAGAGTTCCCCAAGTGAGTTTACATCTATGAGGTTGACAATTTTTGGAAGGCTGATCACGCCGAAATGGTAAATTTTTCCCTAATTATTATAATGGTTGGTTAATCGACTCAATACAGGTTGAGCTGGATAAAACTGTACTCGGTCACGTATTGGATCATTTAATTGGAGTTCTTATCAGCTATTTTCTATAAATACGGTCAGCTAGTAAAATATTGCTTGATTTTTATCCCTAGGATGATGGAGCGGTAGGATGGTTTTTTCTTGAATTTAAACTGCTTTCCTCTTAATCGTTTAATAAAAAATAATTATCTAATTTTTCGTGATAGAAAAGAACAGATTTACACTGGACAACATTTGCCAAACCAGGCGAAATACAATCAAAGAGAAAATGAGTAAGTAGTTGCACTTTTTAATGAGTGATGCCTCTATTGGATTATATCACAAGCTGTTTAATTGATGAAATAGTACCAATAACTAGTTCCTTTCTATTTTTCAAGTAGTTGGTATCTTGTAACATTTCGATTCATTTAAAGATATTTAAATGCAAATTTTCAATAATTAAACTTGTTTTTGGACCACGATAGATATAGGATTAGACATTGCCTCATTGGAAAAAAACTCTGAGAGAAGTTGAAATATACCTCCTACAAAAGAATTATATAATATTTAGAGATTTCTTACCAAAAGCTAATATCCCTGCTTAATTAAGCTTGATTTCAAATCAACGCTCGTTTTAATTTCTGTTCAAAATTTAGTACGAAAATTTTGATCAAATGAAGAGCTTTTATTTTAAACATGGTAAAAGGTATTTAATATTTTAGATTGAAAAACATCAACTCAAAAATAGAAGTATCGAGGGAAATGAGCGATGAAGGCTATCATTCTGATGGGTGTGTTTTCCTTATTTAAAAAGGTGTTTTGTAATTACTATTATATTTTATACAACTTAAGTTCTTAAACTAGTAATCATACCTTTTATCATTAAGTCGAAATCCTTTGAGAATTAGTCATTACATCTGTAAGTGGCATGAGTTGCCATTGATTTCAATTTGATTTTAAGTTCGGCATTCTATCTAATGAGAACTTAGCTTTTTTGTGTCTGCACACTCTGACTAATACAACTGCCTAACCTCTCCTTGTATTTCGCACCTACTGACTCTTACCTATTTGTGTGCAGATTATTTTTGATCAGTTGCTCATTCTGAAAAGTACATAACGTTTCACACAGGACAAAACCAGACAGCCCGTTAACGCATATTATTTCGAGTGTTTCTAACAAATTGCCATCCCCTCGCTCAAAACCGACACCTTCCTTTTTCCTTCACATTCATTTCCATTTGTCCGAAATATCCGTGATTCTATTCAATTCTTAGTCTTCTCACTCAGAAAAGGCTGTTGTATCCTCCTAGTCTTACCACCATTACTTTTATATGGGAATTGACAAGCCTACCTTGGCTTAATTAACGGAATTAACACTGCCTAACTTTCATTACAATTGGAGAATACTTCTACTGAATGAAAGTTTCAAAATCGAAATTGCACTCGTTCATTTGTCATAGTAGTTATAAAATTCTGGAGACCAGTTCTAGTTCACCTGTTAGTAAAAGAATTTAACTCAGATCAAGAAAACCGAGACACCACTTATATCTTTAGAATAAAAGTAATAGTTGCTCTAAGCTTTGCGATAGGTGACTTTCTTTACAATATGAACTCGTACTTGGATAAGCGTTTCACAATCTCAGATCTCAAAATTTTAACATGTATCTTAATTAATCGACACCTATATATGGTCAGATTTTCGAGCTTTTAATGTTTATTTGTCCAAAATCCAAAATATATTTTTTTCCGAATTTGCTACCTATATTTAAAAAGGAAAAGATGCAAAAATTCATTCATGATTACATGACTTTGCTATTAAAAGTATAACTGATAAAAGAACTCCTAAGCTCCATTAGGTGAAGTGCTTACGATATTTAGAACTAACATTCCACAACCTCTCTTGTTGTGCGGTTGGTCACCCACATCACTATATGCACACGAATGGGCATTGATCTTGTGACCTCTGACTTTCCAGACGTGTCCGCTGAGCTAATAAAATGTTTACCAATTATCTATATTACATGCTTTGTTGTCTAATTCTATTCTACTCACTAAAATGAAGTACTATATTATTTTTGCTTCATTTGTAGCAATGAAGATTTACCAGAAGAACAATGTTCCCATGTGGAACTTTATGCTCTTTCTATATGCAGAACACCAGAACCAAGGTAGGTATTGAAAATAAATTAATTTTCTATTCCAAAATGTGTTCTTTATTAGATCGACACCATACAAAAATGATTGGAATTGCCGAACGCCGAAAACAAGTAAATATTATTTAATTTTGTCGTAAATGTTTTATTAAGGGCTCAGTAAGAAGATTACTTGTCCAAATGCACCACTCTTAGAAAAGAGTTGTTCTTCACGGTAGTGAATAGTTTCATCTTAGACTATTAAAATTCATTTAGACGATTTCTATCGAATCGGCCGGATGGTTTCCACTCAGTAACAGGTGATCAATTCAAATTTCAAAGCGTTCTTTCAGCTAGGTAAATAATACCTAAATTCAAATGTAATCTTTATCCTAAAATTTTTCGAACTCCTCTATTATTTATAGACTTAACTTTGACAGTGATTCAGAAGATACATTTATTGAAAACTGAAAAACCCAATATGCAACTGAGAAAATACTCCATTCATATAAATGGCAATGAAAATTAGTAAACATCAAAGTTAGATTTTTCAAAATAACCACAAATTACGATTATCTTTATTTTTAGAAAATCAGAGAAGACATCCGATTTGCATTTATTTCTGCTAATTATTCTTGTAAATATTTTAAACTTGAACATCTTATCATTTACAGTTGTATATAATTGTTTTATCGTGATTTTATCAAATAAATTGGGGATGTATGTATTTAACACTGTATTTGTAGTTGTCAGACACAGATACAGATATATACTTTATATTAGCTGTTCTCATTTAAAAATTAATGGTAGCATTGAGGATATCTGAGACTTGATGCCGAATCGCGTTTAGAAGTAGGCTAAGCCAACAGGCGTACCGGTCTGTATGGACCGACTTGCCTGCAGGGAGTGGAATTCACAGGGAATTCACCTTCATGTTCCTCGCTGGAAGAGGATTGTGATCATGCTGGAGACATATTTTTTCGTCTCTATTTCCATATTTCATGCATTTTATGGGCTTCAGGGCTTTTCACATTAATTTGCCTTATCTGTATAATGTTCGCTAATAGAGATTGTGCTTACTGAGAAAGGAAAAGGATGGGTTTTCTGAATAGGAATGTGGATGTGATCAAATCCAACAATTGAAAAACTGTGAACTGGCTTTCAAATTACCTATTTTCGCTAATCCCTTTAATGGTCTTGGTTCTCGCTACTCGTACGAATACAAAGCAATAATGAAATGGTTGAGATTCATAATTGCTTTTTACGGTGACTGAAAAGGAGGAACCCGGTCACCTTACCTTCTTTCATCATTCTAAGGATCAGTTAGATAAAATTATTAAAGACTGTGAAAGACGATAGACTCTTTAGAAGATCTTTCGAAATGGCAGAAAAATCGGAAAGCTCAAAGCAAGTACCCACCTGACAAGCACAGGTCATCCAGACTTTGTCAAGCTTTTTGGATAGAGTAAGACATCTGAGCTCTTTTGGAATTATGCAACTAATGCATATGCAAATAGTATTCCTTTATGCACATTTTCATATTTAAAACAATTATGTCGGAAAGCCTACTTGACTTTAGATTTCAAGCTATTCTAGTAGGAATTAAAATTTCTTTTACCTGCATGTAGTCTAATATATCCCATACAATGATATGATCAGGATAGTGAATATAAAATAACTTAACGGCGGGTGGATTTAAAATAAAATCGATAGACTTTGATTTTGCAATCACCTTTCTCCATAGCATGTTGTGGGATTGGTGTTACTTTGTTTTTAAGTTCGTCTTGGCAGGGGAAAGCTGAGATCATTCTATGGGCTGTGGACTTGGATTTCATGAAAATTTGGTAATATTTTTACTAGATGAAGCTTTTCAACATCTAATTTTACTCGTTTGCCATTACTGTTGTCGTACATTCCGAAATCCACTTCTGATTGTTCTGTTAAAGAGGAAATGGACCAATGTGGAAAAATTGTCTGGGACACCACTCACAATTTTACAGCTATAAAATTAGTTAATATGCTATGCTCTAGTGGAATAAATATAACTCATTTCAATGTTAAATAAGCATATCCATCTGATTGACCGACAAATAGAATTTGATATTTCAATATTTACGATGCAAGTTACGGCTCCTGTAAAAGTAATGAAAATTGTCAACCACACTTATTGTCGAAGAGGGAGAAGTTTTGTTACTTGTTGCGATTCCTATTTCCTAAGGAACCAAAATTGTTAGGAAGCTCCACTTATTCCACGTGATAAGAATTCGGAACAAAAATTTGAGTTTTGAAAGGTTGAGAATTATGGAAATAAGTCACTCACCGTATTTTAAATCGTGGATTAAGCGTTCCCAACTTTAAAATCTCGAACTTACATCTGTTTCTTTAATTAATTGATATACATGGCTACATCTTCGGGTTGTTAAAGAAGTGTCAGGCGAAAATCGAAGATATCTTCTTTCACAACTCGTGCATGAATTAACGTTTAAAGGAATCCTATAAAATAAATTAAATTATTTAATAAAACTCTCTGCACTAATTAGGAGAAGCGTTCACAACGAAGAGCGTATCCTCTACCGATCTTTCTAGAAACTCGCATTTTACCACCTCCCTTATTAACCACAATTAACCAGTGTAATTGGCTATCCATACCGCTGAATGTGTGCCCCGATGGGCATTGATCTTGTGACCTCTGAATTTTCAGAAGTGCACGTTCCCCACAATGTCATCGTCTGACATTGTTAATTTACATTATCGTCTGTAACCACTTTTTTACTTCATTGTTTTGTTCTACTCACCAAATTTAAGTAGAAATATTATCCTTATTTCATTTGAGTTGCGAAGATTTACCGGAAGAAACCACATGCGTTTCCTAAAAACAGGAGTCCAAGATCAAGATATCTTTATCACTTCAAAAATATGCTTCTTAAATTGGTACATTGAAAAAAAACGATTGGAATTATCAGATACTAAAAGCAAGTAAATAAATCGTTGGATAAAAAAGAGCACTTTTGGCCATAAAGAAATAAAAGTAACAAATTATATGTTTATTAATTTAATTATAATATTTTAAAAAATTAACATAATTGCTGACGTATACTGACATCGTAGTTGGTTGCTTGGCATAATTTTGAAAAACAGCGAAAGTTCGCTCGGTCCTCTGTTATTATTCATTTCGGGAAATTATTGCTATTTTGAGAGGCTTAATGACTAATAATCAGCAAAAATTAAACTTCCTGACATTTTCTACAATGTTGGAACCGAAAATTTCACAAATTTCTCAACAACCAGTGCATTTTTTGCGATTTTTGGGTTGTTCAGCCGTCTACCTGCAGAAGCAAAAGCTCCTTCGGCCAAATTTGAAGGTATTAAACATATTCCTTCACCTTATTCTATTAGATCCTCTGAATCTGTTGAAGTCCCCGATTCTGTTGCTGCCGAAGATGTTATTAAAAATGCTCCTGAGTTCATTCATTATCGTAAACCAGGTGAAATCTTTGAATCGAGGTACAATATACAAAAATATGTGTTCAAGGTGGACTTTGTCAAATGGGATGGAAAAAATAAGAGTTAATTAAATGTTACTCAAAAGTCATCCTACTCAAGAAATTCTATTAGCTCATTTACTCCGAAACTGTGCAGGTCATGAAAGAAGCTTCTGGTCGGAACTACTCTCTCTGTCAACGCCCGCTTTAACTAACTAACTCAAAATTATGATCGAGTTTGACAAGGACTTATGTGATTCTCCAGACCTCGTGAGCTTTTATTTTAATAAATTTTGTTTCGGCACATTAACAGAAGAGCTGTACAGACGTCATCACCTCAATTCGCACAATCTGTAGCACAGCCGGATCCTTTTGTCGAACAGAAACCGTCTTCACCTTGTCCACGCTATCGAGGTTTGAGTCTCCTTTAGTAATGTATTCTCAAACAGTGTTTGTGCAAACGGTACCTAAAGGTTGAACATGAAGAACGCTGCTGCTTACAGGCACCCTCCAGTATTCCCAAATCGTCCACCAACAGCATAACCAAGACTATTCAAGGACAAAATCAGCGAACTTTCCTTAAAAAGAATCGCAGCTATAAACCCAAGCCAAAATAACTCAGATCGAACGGTCTCCGGGCCACTTTCTATATCGGCACCAGACGAATTCGGCAACGTGTGAATCAGTAAAACAATGGCAATCATGTCCGTCTTGAACTCGGCAATGCTTTAAATAAGACCATAATCACAAGAAACCAATGGAAATTATTGGATTGTGCAAAGCTAGAAACAGTCTCCCTATCTGCAATCAGAGTCTACGATGGGTCTGTCAAAATGACAACTCTGTCAAAAGGTGTAGCGTGACCTACCGGGACATTAAGATCAAAGCAACTGCTTATGTATCCGACTCTCCACATTATTCTGCTTGGTCTCGACTGACCCGGTTAACTTGCTCATAAATGGCACCTGCAATCATGTGCATTCTGCTACATTCACCACTTCATTCACAGCAGAGATGATGATCTAACGTTATCCCGGGGTATTTCAAGACAGTCTTGGTTTATGTAATCACGCTAAGGTAACATAAAAACCGATACCGAATGCCCAGCTAGTATTCCGTTCCAGATGGCCAGTTTCACTAACAGCCTTGCCTATGGTGGTAGAAGAACTTAAACTTCTGGAACAAAGAGGCGTTCTAATGCATCCTTTTCATTCAAAAGGGGCTGTTTTTCGGAAAGTGAATGGAATTCTCTGATCGTGTGTTGACTCTTACAAGTCTAAATACCACATTGGAACCCAATTGTTACCTACAACCAATTCCTGATGACATCTTCTAGATACAGAATAGTGGTAAATGCTTTTTAAAGTTTGATTTGACAGAAGCTTATTTACAATTCGAAGTTGCACCAGAGTCACGAGAGCTACTGACTATTAATACGCATCATTATCTATACCAGGAGTATGGCTTCCTCTCCACCCTGAAAAGTATTTAAGATGTGTTTTTGATGGGATCGCCCGTCGTTTGAATTCAGAAAAACTCCGGAAAATTACGGAAATGCCATGGCCTACGGATATTACTACATCACGTTCGTTCCTGGATCTCATCAGTGACCACAGTACATTTACGGTAACACTACATAATATTCGGGCTCCTCTAAATAAGTTGATGAAAAAAGATGCTACATATTATCTCTCATGTCCTCTATGATGGTTTAGAAAAAGCTGTTGCTCATGCTTCTCGAACTAGAGTTGAGAAGAACCGCAGCAAGATTGAAATGGTGGCTTCGGTCATCATTCTCGCTATTAAAAAGTCTCATGTTTGCACAGGAGGACCAAAATCAAACCAAAAGGACGATCGTCTACAACTATAGAGAGAGCGTGATACTCTGTCTCTGATAAATTCGTGCTTAATATTTGCGATCGTGTCGTCAATTCTTCATTACTCGAGCAAGCTGTATTACAGTGGTTCCATGGTAGTCATCCAGGTGCTAGCCGCATGAAATCCATCGCGAGTAAGCTTTCAAACTGGCCTGACATGGGCAAGGATATTGAAACAGTTGTCCAGAGATGTTCTAGATACCAGCAAGTGGCTAAGCTTTCCAGAAACGTATTCCCCGACCTAGAACTAGTCTGAAATATATTCGGCATTTATTACCTGCAAAACATTCCGACGCACATATTTTGAATTTGAATTATTTTTTTCTAATTCTATGTATTTGTATTTTTATGGTGCTTTTATCATATTAATTGCACAACAAAAATTTAAGGCAAATTTTTTTAAACATTCCAATTAATTAATTTTTAATTTATATACTTGATTTCGACGATGAATCCGAAGGTACTCTCATTGATAACCGAGATTATTTCGATTTCAGCTGAAAAAAATCCATTTTCTATAAATAACGTGAAAATTTGCAAATATCAGAATTAATTTCAGTTTAATATTTTCTCAAATTGCCATTCATTTCACTTTCAATTTCAGGAACTCTGAGATGTCAAATAATTTGCGTTTTTCTGCAAGACCCTTAATTGGACAATTTTTCCAACTGGAAGTTTTTTCTATGTTTATATGGTTACGTTTCTAGCGTAATTTTATCAACTAAATTTATATTTACCTTCTCCTTTTCAGACATTAAAAATGGGCATTTCCTAGAGAACAGACAGAAATGCGGCCTATCACCATTTCCAACGAATGTGGTACTTGTGAGAGCTGTTAGATGACATATTACTTAGTGCCTCTAACCCGTGAAACTACCTCGGTTGTGAGAAAATAGACGAGATTCGATAATTAACGATTCAAGTGATAGGAAATAAGAGATTTCTTCACACCATTGTTTATAGAGAATTACGTACAAACTTGGGAATATGGGCATATGTAGAAAAATAGAACTAAACACTGGGATCAATCATCACTTGAATGACTTCCTTTCGACTGGTGACAATAGCCGGTCTCGCGCATTATTTCGATCGTAGAGTAAATTCTTACATCATTCGCATTTATTAATTCTTCATTTAATTTTTTACATAATGCCAGCAAATGTCTGCTTGCTTGATATTACAGAAGTTGCATATTAATCTGTTGTTGATCTAGGTATAATAAATTTCCCCATTGGCCATGTAAACCGGAAATTCCACGGGTATAAAATTTTTCGAATATATAATAAAGAAAACAATGGATTTAAAATTTGATAAGAATATAACATTTATTGAGTGATGAAAATGGGAAAGCGGTTTGAGGAAGGAAGAGATCCCAGAATTTACTAACTTTACACAGAAATCGATGCCTTTTAAAGCACATATGTCAATATTAATATATTTCTAAGACGTGGAGGTGGACGTTGAGTACTGGGATATTCGATGCAGCGGCCATACCACTTTGTTAATCATTCTGATGAATTCAAAAACTAAATATATCAAGACATTTTGATACCATAAATTTATTCTCCATTTTTCCCTTTGTCTATCATCATATTTTGACCTTCGTCTGTTTAAGTGCTTCCTTGCATTTAAGAAATTATTTCTTAGCTTCGCCAGAAAATGTATGAATAATTAATTGACCTGTTATGCATATGAATTCGAAAATACAACATAGAAGTATTTTATTGAATATGAGTCGCTGCTGTCTTTTTCCTAAATTAAGTTGATTCGAGTCAACGAGAGTAGACAGAATTATTTCATGGTATTCATTTACAAGCAATGAAGGCAAAATGGAATACTTAGCACAATGAAGGATAATGTTAAGAAAACCTCTTGGAATGCCACAATGTGCTACGATTTTCATACTTTTCTGACAGAGGTGAGTCAGGAAGAGTTGCTAATTTTGTAAATGTGTGTTTATTTCTGCAAAAATTTTTTGATGTTCTGAGACAGGGGCGTTTTCCTAAATCTTTACATAAATCATATGATCAGGCACTTAAAAATTGTTAGTCATGGCATTTTTGATATCTACGTCATAGCATTGTAGTAATCTTATTATTCCGGGGCATTTTGTGCAGGTGAGGTGGACTTACTAAGTCAGAAAACATGTTCAAACAGGAGTGTGAATCCTTTCTCTATGAAGTGGATATTTTAATCAATAAGACAGAGCAAATTATCAGAAGAGTGGAAAGTTTAATTTCAGATTTAAAAGTAGGGTCTCTATTGTAAATTTAATTTGCATTGGCCTAGCGACAGGTTGATTGGAAAGCGATTTCGTATATTGTAAAGCAGGTAAAGCAAACCGTTATTCAGTTTGCCTCATCAAATACCAATGTGAATGGAAAACAGTTACCATAGGGATTTACCTGAAAAATTATTTAAGCTCTAAGTGATTGTCTGAGATTACTTATTCAGCGTCAGGAATTATTATGGAATCCAATGTCCTTGGCCATCTTTGCATCTCTCCGAACATTAATTTCTGAAATAAGTCATCACAAATATTGCTCTCGAATAACTGACTGTCGACTTTCACGTTAAACTGATAACTTAGTAAATTTTTAAGCAATTAAACTTTTACAGACATTATATTTCATTAAATTGGCAGAAATCAAAATGGCCGATTTAGTGATTTAACTAAAGCTTTCGTGCTTATTTGAAAGCCCCTTTATCGAGACTGATGAAACGATGTAGTTTAAACGAGAGAGGTCTGCAACTGTTAACTTTGCACGAGTAGATAGTAGAAGAAACTTCGTTTATTCACATCCTGAGAAGAGGTACCATTTAAGTACAATGATTAAAGTTTGAATCTATACCATAAAGAGTTTTTTGATTCGGTACATTAGAGAGCAGTGGGTTAAGCTGAAGCTTATTTCAAAAAATTATTGAATTATGTTTTGCTAACAAAAATGATGTCTAAAAAATTATATCAGCTTGACTACAGTACAGGATAGAACAGTACAAAATGGGTGGATCTGTTCGTTTTAATTTAAAATTTTCCGCGCGATAAGTTAGTATGAGTCAAGATTTACAGCTACCTGAAAACACTGATACCATATGATATTTTGTTAAAGCGGTGATAGCTTTATGACGTAGTATCAAACAACTACATTAATCCTTTGGTGCATTAGAAAATCAAGATGCCTATATTGTAATGACGGTTTAAAAATAGAACAAGATTTCCTAATTTGAGGCGACAATATCTAGTGATTTTCAAGTACACGTTCTAGAAAGTTCTCAGTGTGACATTACCCATAAAGTAAATATCCCCTTAGAAAAATTAAATAAAATCGAACTATTTAGCTACTAAATTCATGTAACAAAAAAAGATGCATGTTTAATTTACCCTTTTTTCCTTATTCGATATAAATCTTCACTTTTAGGTGCTCTGCTAAGTAGAAGTTGGTACGCGGGTGTAAAAGGAGCCTAAAAATTGGGTGTTTAGGATCAGAGATTCTAGCTTTATTATCACTCTTCTAAATTTGTATTATCATTACTATTGCGTTTAGTAAGTCAAAGAATTTATAAATTTGTCACTATGGGATAGCATTTGGAAGCCAAAAACAATAAGCTAACACAATTTTAGTTAAAAGTGAGGGGTTAAGCGGAAGCGAACATTAACCCGTTGAGGACACATGGGGTCCAACGGACCCCAGTCAAATTTCAATGCTATTTTAAGTCTAC
>CAADRB010000020.1:1626643-1685043 GCA_900708905.1 Hymenolepis diminuta
GAATAAAACGCCGTTGGATTTTTTTTGATATTTTGAAAATTAAAATTTGTAATATTATTTTTATAAAAAAAGTCCAATTTCGTAAGTTTTTTTTTCTTAACAATATTTAAGTATTTTAAAATCATAAAAAGATTAAAACAATCATAAGATTATTTAACGAGGATATAAAATTAAAGTTTCGCACCGGTTTCAAGTCGATACATAGCGCAGAACACAAATGAGAACTGTTTTCCTGCGTGGGGTCCACTGGACCCCGTGTGTCCTCAACGTTATTTTTCGATGTGTGTCCTCAACGGGTTAAGATAAGATCAAAAATCAATTTTACTATATTTGATCAGGTTGTTAGCCCTTTTTTCTTGAATATTGTCTACTGGTTCATGTTCTAAAGTCCAGACTTTATGATTTGTGCCCTTTTACTTAGGTAAACTGATGTTTGCGAAATCTAGATCTTACTGACCAGTTTTGTCAATCATTTTAGATGAATAAGTACTAATATAATTTTAACATAGCTTAGCTCACTAGAGTTCACTGAATTTCATTATATAAAAATGGAAAGGAGGCAGAGTTGTACCTAACAAATGGAGGGTTGGAGTGTACTGGGAGGCAGCAGATGGGTGTAAGTAATTTATGGGAAAAGGTGAATTATTTGTGTTCAAGGATAAGATAAATACTTATCGTGATGCAAGGGATAGGTTATGTAAACGGATTAATGTATTTACATTAAATGAATAGAGAACGGAATTGTGATCGTTTCCAAGATGGTCAATAGTTTCATCTGAGTGCAAGTATGCTAATACATATATCGAATGAAAGTTTTTACCTCCATGGTAAATTAATTAAACTAATCAATGCATATCACATTTGGCATAACCCCTAATTTTAGACAGAATGACTCTGGGAAGGGGCATGACCTTAAGACATGAATATCTGAATCGAACATGGTTAATATAACTTTTATGATAATGAACCAATGTATATCTGGGAATGATGTAATTTCTGACTTTACCGGACAAAATCATTTTCTTATGGGCTTGCTTTGGACAGAAAAATAACATCCAAAAGACTCTCAATTAGCTAAATAATTCTCAATTAGATTTTAACTAGTGCGGTTTTTTCTGATTCAAAGGATGTGTGGTGATAAGTATTGAGGTCCTGACCTCTAATTTAGCTTATATGTTCAAATGCACCAGAGGGTTCATCATTTATAAGCACGCATCAAGTAAAGGACGAGGGATGACAGCATGCAAATTTCTTCTCTAATACGATCAAGAATCTCATTCTTTAACTCAAGAAGCCAAGGTGTATTGAAAATTACATTGTTTATTATATTTATGAACTGTCTAATCTCTTGTACACAACTTCTAATAAGGTATTCTCCAATGACATCACATTAGAGATTAGCTGAATATGGCATTTGACTCAAATACACTGCAATTCAAAATTAGTACGTTAAGCAGGCCATTCTTTAAACTTGATGTATAGGGATGTACAGGTAGATTTCTGCTTTTGATCCTCTCCTACAGTTCAAGGGTGACCTCTTTATCCTGCAACCACCCTCTGTCTACATAGCCTGTCATTGATTTTGGACACATTAACTGATCTCAATCTCGGACGGCTATCTGTTAATATCAAATGACGTATTCAAGCGCTCTCCTGTATTTTACTATTTTTAAAATATAACTGACATTTTAGCGAATCTGGGATTGGTGTATTATAATTCCACACTTTTTTGTCAAAATCTTAATACTCTGGACATTCCTGTTTAGAATATGATTTCCTTCTCGTATCCACTAACAAGCCTAATAACTTGAGAATTTACTCCCTTTACTATATTAGCTAAGACTGAAGAAAATGTGTTAACGTTTGTATGCTATTTACATGCACTTAGTAAGTTTATCTATCAGTAACCTTCAAAATCTCGGAAATCGACCTCTTGGTATCAAAGTTTATAATTTTCTGAGCTTATTTATATCTGATTAACAATCTGACTCTACTATTAACTAGGAGCAATTAGATGTTGCTAAATGAAGAACAGAACTTGCAGGAGTCTAATCAAATAAATTCTATCCCATTTCCTAGACTTTTCTATTCACCACAAAATTTTATTGGCAAAATGGAGCATTTAAAGTATAGAATATTTATAAACCCATCTCAAAAGACGTGATTATAAATTAAAATAAATGAATAAATCATATTCTAAAGTGATATATATTTTGACAAGTGTAAACTTATCAATATGACAATTTCATTGCTAGGTCCTCTGGTAAACTGCTTCTTGAGATTTCGGCAATTATGCTTTAACCAATCACCTCCTGTGGAAGAAATTAGTGGTATCATCATCTCCAGCTTGACTATTTAAAACGGAGCAAACACCATTACGACAATGACAATGAGAAGGTATGGGATCTCCAGTTTAACTCTTAAGTCCAAATTAGCCATTTTATTAAAACGGTTTTCTTTAATTTCTGCAGATTAACACTTACAAATTTCAAATTCTACTGGTGCTACTCTCTAGCACTGGTCATATTTTTTATGACGATTCTAATGTCTATTGGAACGCTGACACATAAGTAAGTAATTTTGTCTCCCAAATATAATTGTTATGTTATTAAATTTGTTTAAACTCACTGACCGTTTTGTATATTTAGTAATCAACTATTTGCAATACCTTTATTCGTCATTGGATTATGTGTTCTTCTTTCCGCCATCATTGGCATTATTCTAAAGGTTTATAATGCCTGCCATTCAGTTACTCCCTATGGTACAGCACCAGTGGTTGTTTTAACACCGGTAATTAATTTTGAACAATGTTTTCCTTCTTTTGTGATCATTTAATAAATGTCATATTTTTCATAGAATCAGGAAAAGGATCTGAAAAATTCTCAAGCCTCTGATAGTGAAAGCTTGGAATCTGCGGGCTTTTATCAACCACTTGTCCGATAAATCGCTAAATTAAAATTTACGTCGCAGCTACTGGCCTAATATTGATAAATTTATCAATAATTATGGCCTCAATATCGACACATCCCCTGATTAACTGTCTCATTTATCAAAACTTATGTCAATTATTTGCTCTTCAAAATCGACTTTATTCACCAAATATTATACAAATTGAAACGAATCCGTATCAAGAATCTCAGACGAATTGATTAATCTAAAAATCGAAAACAGACTGTATAAATTTTAAAATAATCGTGATTTACAATGCTATGTCCGCTTACACGGGGAGATGTCGATTTTCGCTGACGTGTTTGAAACATTTTTACCCTAAAAAAACCTTTCAGTTTAATATGCTTCATATATTTTAGTAACACTTACATTGAATTTGTTCTTTCCTCTTTATATTCGCTTCCGTTGTTCCACTTTAAACAATAATCTGAAAGAAGCAAAATATCTTCATGTATCTTCATGTATCCATTTTTTGAATATTTCCTTGATATTTTAAATTAAATAAATATCCTTCCGTTTTTAAATGGATTTCAATATTTGTATAATTTTTATATAACAAATACGTACTAGTCAAAATGGCTTTGCTAAATTGTTCTACTTAACATTTATTATCAAATTTTTTCTTTGAGTAAATTGATGGACAAAAATACAAATTTACACCGTGATAAATTTTTTCCAAATTATCCAAACATTAAAAATAATTGTATAAATAGCATTGATTTATAATGATGATAAAAATAAAAGTATTTAGTTATTTAAATAATTATTACTAAAATAGTCATTTCAATAACAAAGGAAATATAAAGTCTGGAGAAAATTAAACACATTTTATATTTATTAATAATAAATAATAAAACATTAAAGTTAACTACAAAAATCTTTGATTTAAAAGCCGCATTCACAAATCGCTAAATTCCCAAGCAGGCGTGCGACAAATAAATTCAAATGTTTTGCATTTATTATAATTCATAGTGACGAAATAAGAAATTACTACCGCAACGCGCAATACAAGTATCGAAATATTCAATCATTTTTAATCAAATGTGATGGTAACTCCTCCTTTTAGGCCTTTATCACCCAACCCAATTATTGTCTTTCTTGCTATCACTGCCGCCATTAGCAGGCCAATCAAATAGAAAACTAGTGGGTAGTGCAATTTATGAGTGATTCCTTACCTCTCTCTTCTTCTCGAAGTAGTTGTTAGACTGATTCCATTCAAAAAAATTTAAACATAACTGCAACCTTTTATTATAGGTTTATAAGTAATAATTTCATTTAATTCTTCAATCACTTGTATGCTGATATCAGTATATAACTGATTTTAATGTACACCGACAGCCTAAGGTTGTAAGTTGTAAATTATTTTGCTCCTAATCCCGGGTATATACCGCGAATTATTTCCTCTTATTACGATCATTCTTCACCACAAAACAAGATTGAGAAGGGTGGATAGAGAACTGTATTAGTTACAAAAATGAGACTTTGAGAATTGAGAGATGTACTGTGATGAATGTGGATATTATATGTTATCAGTGGTTGTTTGTAGTTAATGGTTCTGTCCAAGGACGGACTAAATTTACGGTCTCCAGGTAAATAGTAGGGGTTCATTTAAGACTTTCAAAACTTAATGGAGCGGTCAAATTTTCCGGTGGGTTTTCAACCAGAGATCATAATAAGTGTGACAGCAGAGGTGTCTAAATAATAAATATATTAATTTTTAATGGCTATTTAACTTTAAATTTTAAACACATCATGAAATTACTCCCACAAGTCGCATTCATTCACTTACAGTTGCATTATTTTCTACCAGTCACAGTCGAATACAAATTTTTGCGCCCCATTTCACTTTTAACAAGTTTCAACATGTTTTTGTCAAATTCTAAATTCTATAAAATGTAATCAAATGTTTGACCTTGAAAACTATGGTAATAGATGGTCAATTAATTTTAAAGTTGAATTCAATTTGAAACTCCAAAATCGAAATGTTCATACTAAATACGTCGTTAACATTATTTTTGCCCAAAGTAATAGAGTTAGTTTTAGAGTTTTTCATGATGGAAAGCAACCAAAAATTAGTCTGATAAAAGATAAAGAGAAGGGATAGAAAGGATATTGAAAGCGAAGCCAAGATATCGAAAGGTCTAACTTTATTTAATTTTCCAGTTTGAATCGTGCTATGTTTAATTATTAAATAGTTCACGTTCCGAAATTCAAATAACTATTTTCATTCCCCGAATAAGAGCAAACTCTTGTCAACGATGTCTAGCATTTATTGACGAGTTGCTGAATTATGATAGTTAATTCATTTTGCCTCCTAAAGATCGAGAGGGCAAGTGATCTAACACAATATTAAGCAACCTACACTATCTTAATGCTGAATATATGAGATGGCTAAGGTCTTTAATTATATCCCATGATTCGAGAAAAATCTGTGCTTCGATGAAGTTCTCGTCCCCTACGCATTTACAAATATTCAACGACACCGAGCTTCCAAGCAGCCTATATCTCGTTTTCTCAGTCCAATTAATTGCGGCTAGAGTCCTTAAGGGCTCGAATAGATTTCTTATTAGGATCACCTTCCAAACCTTCTCTCATTTCTCATCAAGCATCTACGCAACATCAGCTTTATTTTGCCTAAGCAAGCTCCTTGTGAGAAAAAATCTTTTTTTCAATTCTGGTAGTTATAAATTCAACAAATGGTAACCAGTTGTATCCTCTTTCTTATGCAGACTTGACTATACGGTCGGAATTCTCAAAGGGATCAATTTGTCAACAATTTTACATTCATTTGTCATCTGCTGGCATCCATCACTGTGTTCAAAAAGATCGCTTGTTTGTTATCTTCCACCTGGCGATAGATGGTCTTATACAAGCCTTAAACAAGGACAAGCTCGATGAATGTTTCAAACCGTTTACTCTAAAGTACTTTCGATTTTAGAATTGACCTGAACCTCACCATCTGTCACCTAACCTTAATGGTATTAAGCTTTATGGCAACAGCAGCTATAACTTTGTCATTTATTGGAGAGCCAAGATATGTATCTAATTTCATTTGATTAATTCTTTGCTCATCGAATTGGAGATTTGATTGATCCAGTCCGGATCCCTATTTATCTGGGATGTATTCTTACATAAGCCATTCCCATGGCATATTCTTATAATACTAATTTGCATCGATTTTAAAGTTTTTTAGCATGCGCTGTCGAATTGATGACAGGACGCAAGTCATTCGCACGTTCTAAATGTCCCAATGACATTTCGCATCCTGCAGACCTCAAAAGTCTGACTTTCAACTCGCAAATTGCTTAGATTTGCTATAATATAATTTGGAATACTGTGTTAAAGACCACAAGACTCACTTTTGATCTTTGTCCAATCCTATCTCCGTAGAAATTACCTGAGTCAAATTTATGACTTTTTCTATCATCTATGAGTTATCTAATGCAGTTGACTGTCCTTTAGGGCAGCTGTAGTTTAAATATTCTTAATAAAATCTTTGGGATGTTTAGTGAATCAAAGATCTTCCTTAAATCAATAAAGATAAGTGCTATTCCACATTGCCCATCTGTAGATTTCAAGATGACTGTTCTATAAATATTCCAGTAGTAAATCCATATTTTATATATGATAATCACTTACGTATATGTAAATTAAGCGCTCATAGACCACCGATGCAAAGTATTTCCCCACTGTGCTGGTTCAATTTTTACTCTCCTATCTGATTACTGAATATTTCATCATCCACTCAGTATCGGGAGATCGGGGTCCAGCCATGCAACAACCATTATAAAATTTCGGTAGGTAGGTATCGAGTGATGGCCTGCTTCACTATAATTATATATAGTCTTCTGATAATTGTAATAGTTAACAATGAAATTAAAATTAATGATAATAAGGTAATTATTATTATAGTGATTGCAACCAATCATAATGTTTCATTGTGAACTATTTAAGCAAAATAACAATGTTAAGAGTATGCAATTGAGCTTTCTACTGCAGCCAGCAATATCATAATGTCTAGTTCAGTCTAGTTTAAAATGTGATTTTCTCAGTGACCAAAACGAATAAATTTCGAAAACTTTCTTAATTTGGTTATTTCAGTTAACTGCGCCTAAATTTGACACCACATACGTAATTTTGAATATTGTAAAATTCATTTTGGTTGCTGTTTACGTGTAACACTTACCTTGCATGTGGCTTTGATGCGTTATTAGATTTTAAGAAAAAACATGGCGTTAGCCGTAAAAGTTTAAATTTACCCTCACCTTTACCATAATTCTGCTCCATTTAAGTACAATATAACCATAATTTCGGTCCATAATTTTTCTCAATTCGCTATAAGAAAGCAGTTTTCTGCGGCAGTCACCAATTTTGCCAGTTCCCAGACAAAGAGAATCTTACTTTTTTAATCAAGAGAAAATCTCTAATTCAAAAGAGGTGAATGATGGGAATGGAGTAGAATTAACGGTAGAATCATAGGATGGATAGTGAAATCATTCGCGGTAATGGGGATTGAGGTTTCTTTTCTATGAAATTAACGTATTAATAAACATTAGAGAATTCCATTTTTACTGTTCTAATCTGATTACCGTTTACATTCGCTTAGTCGGAAGTTATGAGATTGTCGGTGCACATTCAGTGACGCGGATGAACAATCATATTAGGTTAATCAGGTTGACAAGGAAGATAGCAGAATTCGAGTTTCTCTCCGCTATACCTCTACGACAGAGTTTATCGACACTCCTCTAACTGGGTTATAAAGTTTCCTTTCTTTGTTAAATGTTAAGCTATACTTTAAAAATGGACCAAGTCTGTAGGGTAAGAGTATTTTTAACATAGTTCTGCTTGTTCATCTAACAACCTACCGCTGCCCTTTGAGCACAAGGAGTGAAATACAATGACTTTACTTGGCTTATGCAAGTCTCGAACATAAAAAGGTTTAAATAATTTTGAAGCCCGCATGGAGAGCAATCCATTTAATCAATATGGTATAACAGCAGCATAGGAAATTATTGGAATTAATGTGAACAATAATAAGTTCTTATCAAAGTATTATTTTAATTGTGTTCAAGTGATTTTTATTCAGTACTATTTATATTTTTAAGATACTAAGATAGTAAATACTATTAAGACCTAACACTATACAGAAGTTATTTTGATTTAAAGGGATTCTTGTTTATATATTTCTGAGTCTCCATGATATTTAAAGAAAGAATGATATGAAAAATCGGATGCCGATGCAGTTAGATAAGAGAAGCGATAAAAGCATGTTGTTATCTTGTGCCAACACGCGGATAAAACAGAAGATAAGCGGTTGCGGTGTAATTTTCCCTTTATTAAGGTCATATCTTTAGCACTGTTTAGATTATTCTGGATTTCAAACACTCACAATCTTCATCGCAGGATTAGCATATCTGTATGATGTTTCTGGATTACCTTTGTCAAAATTAATTAAATGCCACTATCCCAGTTCCATCAACCATCAAGTTCATTCATAGGTTTTATGAAGCTTGGCAATTTTAGATGCCGAATCCAAGAATATTTTTTAATGCAGATTATTTGTATAGCAAGGTTTTATATTTCGAAGTTTAACAGAAATTGATGTGGCGTATATGTTGAATTAAAAGTGAAACTTCTAGTCAAATTTTGCCTTCCTTTGTAAATAGGAAAATGGAAAATTGCTTTTCAAAAATGCGTCTTAAGGGTCGTTTTATGTTTTGGAAAAATTGTGAGCTTTCGGGCTAGAGAAGTACGCATAACTTAGTGATGATTAAAATATTCCTGTAAAACCTTTATTGTAAGGCTAAGATTGTCTGTAATATTTTACGCCGGTTTATAAAATATGATGTAACTTTTTGGAAAAATAATTCGACTTTATGAATTTTGAAACATTAAATTATTTTCGCTACTTAACTAAGATTGAGGTAATTTTGGCATTTTCAATCCTCTCGAGCATTTGATAAGAAAGAATATACAAGTGACAATGACAATAGTGATATTTATTGTTATTAATTGAGTCTCCTTACAAAGTTCAGAAATAATTATATTAAATTTTTTACATTTTGTTTTTAATTACTTCAAAAAATAATCAATATTTATTATTTAAATCGGAATCTGCTTTGATTTTAAATGATATTTGTTTAAGTTATACTAAATGATCTAAATGAATACGCACAGTTCGGACAGTTTCAGGAATTATCGTCCTTGTCTGTTGTATCGAATTCTACGAAGATTAGAATGCATCTATATATTATGAGCGATGCGAACATGCTGAATATTTTGTACCAATACGCGGAGGAAACAAATGATAAACAATTGCGAACTCAGTGTCTCAAAGCCGGAGCAAGTTTCCATTTAATTCTCGTTTAATCTTTAACCTTGTTTAGGCAGATCCTAATTTCATCTTCCCTCATCTTTCTCCTTGGGATCAACAGAATTATAAAATTGTTTTAAACTACCTCCGTCATAATGGTTTGAATGTTCTGGCTGCCACATATTCTACTTCGAACAAATAACAAGCCAATTCGTAGATTGCATTGATCAGAGTTAATTTAAACCCGGGTGTATCTTCTCAAAAGGACATTTTATATAGTACTGTCTTACATATTTCTAATTCAACATCTATATTTGGTAAGAATATGTTCATTTTGTCAAATTTGGCAGTATGTTAAGTGATAATGGAATAATCGTTTCCAAAGTTGTTAACTAAAATCTCATGTGAATATTTCAAGAAAGCGATAAGATTTTTATTATAGAAGCAGGTTTATTTTGAAGATGATAAATATCCTCTCGTAAATCCCCTCACTGTTAAAGTAAACATCATTCAACTTTACACTGGTTTAAAATACAGTCTTAATTTTGAGAAGAAGGATTTGGCCTATGGAGTTTGAAACTACCACTTATATTTGCAACTCAGGTCAGAATGGTGAAGATGTCGATGTTTTACTTTTCCATCTTTAATGACAGGTTTATTGATTTGGAACTTAAAAAATACTCCAAATATAGAATAATACTAAGGGAATGTATGTTATAAGGTTTTTGTTTTGTAGTTCAAGTTATCGAAGCCACTATTCGAAATCTATGTCAGCATGAGTTTGTCCATTTCTTCAATTATATTTTATCTTGGATTCATGGAAAATGCGCATTCGTTCTTAGTACTTTGCAGATAATTCGTGTGGTATGCTCCAGTTAAGAAATTATTAGATCAGTTAGTGCTGTGCTTGAAAGTAAATCATGCTACAATGTTCAGAGTGTGCGTCTTCCAAGTTAAAAGCCACTAGACCGATGCCCATCTGTATATATCCGATCAACATGTGAAGTTACATGCTGCGAATTTTCGTCATAGCGGCTTCAAGACATCTTTACCGAACTTAAGTCAAAATTTTTGACAATTTTACTTAACTGGAAAACACCCCAAAATGGACATTGAAATCCATTTCAATTAACGTAGAAGTCAAATTGAAATTAACTTTCATTTATACCTCCTGGTCTTTACTTCTCTGATGTCATCTTTTTTGTTAATTTCCGTTACCTTCCTTCGTCAATAGAAATTTTCAAAACATCAGAGAACCATTTATTTTCTTAATTGGTAAGATTAACAAAGCTCCACAATGTTGTCATTACTTACGGTATATGTAATTGAGGTGCATGCATTTATATAACATCGTATTCACTCTGACAGCTACCTTTTGAATAGAGGTTAATTGATTTTTAGGTCATCCGTGTAGTCATAGTGAGGTTTTAATGATACAGAGGGTTTAATTTGGCAATATTGCGTGAACCATAATTTAAAGTCCTGACTACGAATCATAAAAATTTAAAGAGAAGTTTGACATTCAAATTTACCGTTTTGATATAAACTATGTTTATTTTGGAAAACAATGTTTCAAAACATATATTGCTAGTGTCCTGTTGATTTAATTAATCTCTCCTTGATAAAAATTTTCCCTCTATGTACTCAAAAATATTCTCCGGGGCAATAAACTCGGCCACACCTAATCATCTCAACTCCATCGATAAGGACTGACTTTCCCGAAGTGTGTTTTGAGCGACATTGTAGCCAAAGCTCTGTTCAACCCTAACTTTTTTTTCTGACTATCTTGTTTTTACTCAAAGGTCCATTTGTCCTCCTACACAAATAGCTCTGTGTAAACACGTTACATTTACTCAGCGATCTTACATAATCCTCCTTCCTTATTCCCCTACTTCCGTTCTTCCTTGTGAACTCTCCATATGTCCTCAACAAAGCTTTTTTTCTTCATCTCTCCATTGTGGCGAAGATTGCTGTGTATCAAAGGCGTCAGAAGCAAGACTGCTAGCTGTCACCCTCTTATAGTCCCCTCTCTCTCTGGATTATAGAAAAAATGGCATTAGCTGTTTCTGTTTAGCGAAGAATCCTTTGCTCAGGGAATTCTATATTCTTCACTGATTTATTCTGAACCTCCAAAACCATCTATTGAGCGGTGTATTTAATGCATTTTAATATTACCATTATAAAAAAGTTATTTTACAGTCACTTATCTAAACGGCTTTTCGGGAATTACATGATATTTGTCACCGTAAATTTCATGGTTTTCTATTTTGATTTCAACACTTAAAAATTCGGTCTAGCAACCACATTTGATAAGAACATTTAGTAATAGTTATAACGATCGCAATAGATACGGCTATTACCTTAATTGACCCTTTAACCCTCTGTACAGAGAGGAAAGCAGAGTTTATTTTCCCTAATAGTTTAAAAGTACTATTTACTTAATTAATGGAATAATGACTATTAAATGCATTCCCTTCTGTAAGGGAATATTGATATCTATACACCTTCTTCGTCTTAGATGCGAATGTACTGTTAATTTTCAAATCGCAGTACGCTCTCGTTTAGTAACTGCATAACTTTGTGGTTGGTAATGATTCTAATAGTCCGTTTAAACATAAAGCTAGCTGTTGGATAAAATGGAATATCTATCTCAAAATAAGTTAAATACTTCACATATTTAATGGTTTTATTATTAGTCAGTTATAAATTTTATATAATTTTTAAAATACTCTGAAATAACTGGTAGTTGCTGGAACTAATTTGGAAGAAACAGAGAAGTTTGTCAAATCCCTTGTTATTATTCTGTTAAAATCTGTAGGATACCGTAATCGACTCTTAGATTCCCTAAGACATTGCATTAATTAAAAACACGACCCGACCACAATACAAAACGACCCAAACCACTATATCAAAAATGAGACCCACGTTTGCGAATCAATAGGTCGGTTTATCTTATGCACCATTTACAACCGTAAGGTAAATAAATTCGTTCGAATAAAAGGGAATAAAAAGGTGGAAAAAAAAAGAATCTGATGGATAAGAAATATTTTGGGAAAAATATTATTTTCTTATACGTAATATATTAAATTCGGGGAATTGTGGCCATTTGAGAGGCTTCTAAGGTTTTAGCACTATTATGAACTGTGTTAATCGAAAAAAAAGATATAATGGTTGATTTTTCGGTTTGGTTTATGCGACTCGGGTCTTCACTTATCCCTCTATTAAGTTCAGATCTGAGTAAATGTACTGATAATTGTTCTATGTTTATATGTAGTTGTTAATTTTTCCGTCCGCCATCTTTAAAACTTAGAGTGTTATGTATAAAAATAGTTCCTAATCTCTAAGCTGAGATAAGATACAAACAAATCGAGATGGTATGACTGACCATTTTCAACTTGAATTAACCGGTCAGCAAACTCGGAATATTTGAAGCACACTCTCGCCCATTAATCTGGGAGTCAATTCTAGGCCTTTAAATAATAGGGCATCACAAAATAAATTACGCTCCTTTTAAGAATATGGGCAATTCAATTCATCCGAAATTTTAACAAAATAAGACTTGCTACGCCCTAACCTTATGACCCGCCTCTACTTATTGAATTCGTTCACTATTTCCCCTATTTATATGCTTTTCTGTGATTCTAACGAGTAAAAGGAATACGTATTATCATTGGATCTAATGTCGAAATTTTTTATATTATTTGGATACAATATTATTATTACCCGTAGTAACACACAAAAAATTACAAAATTTTATTGTAGGACCAACTGAAATTGGCTAGCAGGTCTAATAAATGGGAAACGGGAGGAAATCAAAAGAATGCTAAGAGTAATGTCCTACTTCATTTGATTTTTTAACTCGAGTTGTACAAAATTTACGAAATGGGTAGTTTACGTCTCAAAAGTCAAATTTCATCCTTCGTCCTCTGGATAACAACAAATACTTGTCTACGATGTTCAGTGTTTATTAATCGAATTTTTAATCTTAGTGGTGCCAGTCAAATTTATATTTCTTTCATGACTGAGGAGGCAGCTTGAAATTTTAACTTTGTCGAAATGAGATGGCTAAAAATTCTAAGTTGGGAGAGCTCTGTAAGTTGTCATTCTGATAGATGACATCGTGGGCATATCTAAAGCTTAAAATATCCAGAAATTGGGCACCTGAAGTTGTTAATGTCTCTTATTGATAGTGAGAGAACAAATTATGTCTTGCAAGTGATCACATATAACTGGAAATATCGAGCTGATATAGTGGAAAGTGAGCTGATCATCAAACAAGTTTATCGAAATGCAATCTTAATTTTGACAATAATATTCGTCTGTTTTAAAATTTTTGAAATCATACTAATCTCACAAATATCCGCCGCAATATTTTAATTTCTAATTGTTATGACATGCTCTTCTCTGCATGATACTGTAAGTGACTGTTAGATTCCCTAAGGAATTGCAATAGTTATAAATACAATCTGACAGCGCCACAAGCCAAAGCGACTTAAACCACTATGTCAAAACAACACACCTCCTTATCGATAGGTAGATTTGTATTTTGCACCATTTACAATTGTAATGTTAATTTATTCGTTCAAACAAAAAAGAATTATAAAAAAGCAGGAATTTAAAGATGAAAAATAAGGAATCTTAAATATCAGAATTATTTTTTGAGGAATATATAATATATGCACATATATATGTCAAAAATATAGATATTTCCAAATGTATACATTCAATTATATGAGGATGGAATAGTCTAGATGTTAACATCTTTTTAACTCAGATAGGAGTCGACCCCATGACCTATGACATAACAAACATACACAGTAAAAAATGCACCGGCACAACATCAGTAGTGTGCCCACTCACTCTTACTAAAAGAACAGCAGAATAAGCAGAACACTGCTGATAGCAATTACGCTGAAGACCATCCACCAATACTGTTTCACGATAACACCGTCTAGAAATATTATCCTATAGTCTAGGGTCCGTTTGGTCTGTAGTCCCCACATCATTCGTCCATGCACACATCCTATCAGGACTGCGAACATAGCAAATAAGAATGAATATTCTGTTTCGGAGTTTGATTAATCTAAGAATTCAGTCAAGAAATCGAGGTATTAAATAGTGAAATTTCGGATTTAACACATTAGAAAATGAAACAGTGAACGATCCCCATTGTAATAAAGATCTATAATCAGAATACAAAAATGATGTAAAATGTGTTAAATACCATGAATTTTCTCAGCTTCATTCTCGGTCCATTTTCCTTTATTCCTTATGGGTTCATTTCATGATTACTTGCATTTATAGAATTCCTTATGATTGAAAGTCTTCATCTTTTATCCTGCTCTGAGTACTGATCAAATCATTATTATCTGCTCTTAAATTCAAATTCAATCATCTATGATCTGATATTATAGCTTGAATATTGGTCAGATATACGTCTCTCCTCTCATTGAAACCACTTGTTGGACTTTCTGCCAACCAATTTCAGTTGTTTTCTCAATTAAAAATTCGTAATATTTTTGTATTACTGTGGGTAATGACAAAATAATGACTATAAGTAATTAAAGTCATTATTTTATAGTCACCTAACTGCAATATTAAACTTTCCAGGTGCATTTCTTACTACTTCTTATAATTACTGTTATATGTTCCAAAAAATATATTACTCCCCAGCTGGGTTGTATTACCTGACATTCATCTTTGCTTTGGAAGAATCTTTTGATGTCATTTGGACAAGAAAACTGTACTCCCCTATACCTGTGATTACATTGGAGATTGATATCAACTTTTTAAAAGTTTGGTTATATAATCGTCAAATCTACGTTGCCGAAGGACGTAAAATTTATTAGATTGTCAGTCACCCCTACGTGTCCTACTTGTAAATCTGCTTAATTGCTGTTGATTCTAATGTTAATATTCCTGTATCTTCGTCCCTTATCTTGAAGAGATAAGATAACAAATGATAATTTTTCGATAGACAGGCTGCAGAAAACCGTTACTATACTCAAAACGAGCATTAGAAAACGCATTTTTAACGGTGCTTTGAAAACGCCCCAGCAAATATGCACGTATGCCAAATCAGAAACCACGCAATTAACGCTCATCGACGCACATTTAGTGGGATTGTTAGCTAACCGACCTAGTTAAATCTGGATATGGAAGAATGCGAAATTCTCTTTATAGCAGCTCCAGGATACCTTCTTTCTGCCCTGCTCAATTGCTCTTAGAACTATTTACAATAGTCTCGAAAGTTTATTTCTTTTATAGATGTGAGAATAATTACTAAACAGCACTCCCGTAATATTAGTCGATTTCAGTCATTAAAATGGATACCCAAAAACAATCTTACCTTAACTTTTAGCTCAAATATGTCTGAAATATGAATTTATAAAAATAATTTAAGCGACACAACGAAAAATGTATTCAACAAATAAAGCCTGATGCTTAGAACAGCTACAAAAAGAAATTACTTCCATATTTTAGCTGCTCAATTGCTCTGGTCCCATACGTATAGAAGTACACAAGAGCTTTGATGAATTCCCTTCGCTTTTTCGATGGTTGACTGATATACAAGAAGTTCGGATCAGCCTTAATGATAATGTTAATGCGAGAGAAAAACGATGCCTACCCCTTTATCTAGAATTTCCTCCAAAAGTTTGTGATTCCTTGAATGAATTGCATAACACATAGCAGCATTTAGCAATGTAGAAAGATCAATTTCTTCTCTTGCGCTCACTAAATTATCATCATCTCCATTCATTGCAAACAAGGAACAAATGACTCTGAACTCGTTAGCCGAAATTAATGGAATGTGCTTTAGAGTGAACTTGATAATTCAAACTTATCACTCATATATTCAGCGGAATAGTGTTCAAGTGAGAAATGATTACTGATGGTATGCGCAAAATGGGTCCATGCGTATGATTCGTATTAAACTGTATCTGCACTTTATTTCCCTTATTTCTCCAGTCAGGTTTATATAGGAAGAACTTCATACGGGCAAATAGGCTGGTTGTACTTAATTTTGTCTTATCGCATAAGATTAATGAAAATGATTCATATGTTGTATCATTTGAAAAATATGACAAGATGTAAAATCATTCGTTCTCTGCCGATCTCTAGCAAAATCCCTGAATGTAAGAGGCACAGAAATGTGAGAAGTTGGGTCATTTTGGCTCTTTAGAGAATTACTATAAAATGAACAAAAGTATTACAGGTTAATTAAAATATATAATCAAAATTACTTAAATGTAAATTTAACTTTTCGCACTCTTTAACCTGAATGGAACTAACTTTTATTTTGCTGAAAACAAATTATACTCTTATTATAAGGAAATTTAATTTCTACTACATTAATTTGACCAATTAAAGTATTCCAGTATTAGTTCAAACACAGGTACTTATCTTCTTAAAAGTTCAAAATATAACCCAAAAGCAAAATTTCCGTGTGATTAAATTGACTTCATATTTATAAAGCATTGTTTTATTAATTATACGAATAATTGTAAAACTTAATTTATTTTCCCTACTGTAGAAATCCCTATTAAAACTAATGATAGGCAGAATCACCAGGTAGTTACTGAGGTCCGGCAGTTGGCAGAAGCAAACGACCGTTCTAAAAGTAGAACAAAAAGAGTTATTTAGGACAAAGCATATTGAACAAACCAAGATTCAAGAGAGTGAGAGTGAGGTGAGGGAGAGTGTAGATGAGAGGAAAGCGTAGGAGCCGGTAAATAACAAGCGTGTATGTATAAAAAGGATTTTAAATAGTTATAGAGAAGAAGTAGCATAAACGGAATGAATGGTTCGGGACATCGGTGAGGGGGAACAGAACCCTTATGACGCTCATTCAGAAGCCATTTGACTAAATTATTACAAGATTTAATCACAAAATGGAAGAGTCTCTAAATTGCTAGCCCCAATTTGGCTAAAGTCTGAAGACGGTAGTATCCGATACGGCTTAATTTGCTAATAAAGGGCCTGTATTTACGGGATCTGTCTCACAAAGTTTTAACAAAGAGGAGATCACACTCGAGAGCCCATCACAAACGCAATGAGTAGCACCTAAAATATCTCTCAGGTTATGTCCAGATTAGATTATACATTTTCTTGATTAATAAAGTTATGCTAACACATTTGATCTTCTGATCTGTTATCAAGCATGTGTATGAAGCGTGGTTTAAATCATGATTTATTATGCCACATTTTATGGTCGATGAGAGGAAAAATGACGGAAAGAAAGGACAGAGTGAAAGGAAATATCTACTCACAACAGTGGCTACTTCTGTCTATAGTTATACGGTAACTGACATCGAGATCTCCTCGTATCGTAGTTTCCTATTATTCTACTCTGCATTCATACTGGAATGCGTGCTGGCAAATTCTTTCATTTTAGCCTACTTTTAGTTATTAAACGGCTTCATGCTTGGGAGCAGGCACACGATTTCCCCACTCATTTACACGAGCTGGCTTATTAATTTGGATTCTGATACGGAGACATCGCATAGTCCGACAGTTGGATGGTTGTAGAAGTGAATAGGGGCCCCCAGTTCGTAAAAATATGAGACAGATTCACCAAATGTGGTGTAGACGTAGAGCAATCGGAGCAACCGAGAGTAAAGGGTAGATGGGCATCGTTTCGGTAAATGTTTTATTTGGAAGAACTGCAGAGGTTCAAGTACAGTAGGTTACTGAGTCCCGGAAATAGTGCTGGTCATCGATTGACACTGCTAAGGAAATCAGATGTGGATATGAGGATATGACTGTAGGTGGTCTATAACGGTAGGAGCTTTAGAGTTAGCAAAGACTTTATGGAAAATTGCTAGTATACTGTGGTGAGTTTTTGATAAAAGTAAGATGGTTAAGAATTTAGCGAGGAGGAGTAAGATATAATTCCGATATCTCCATAGATATTTTTTATAGATATGACGATACATGCACAGTGATATGGGCCTTGACAGTATATTATTCTCACCGTTTATTGACTGATATGCTGACGGTATGGGATTTTCAAACGGTAAACTGTATGTAAACACAAGGTCAATATTAGCAGCCGTCAACCACGACTGTGTTTACACGATTTGGGCAGAAAATAAATTCTAGTGAGTTCATTAATTTAAAATTTCGAATATCCTGAATTTGAAAAAAATGAAGGGAAATTTTTTCTATACAGATTCAGATTTTCTTCTGCTTATTATTGGACATTAGTTTAACCAATCAGATGAATTCATTTCCCCCCGTTTGATATCTTTAACTCATCTGTCTTTCTGTAAAATTTTACTTGTTAATTTTGATAAAAATTAATGAAATACTTTATCTTTTCTCACAACTGATCGTCCTAAAGACCGATTCTTAGAAAGTTTTACTCTTCATTAATGTCATCCACACTTGAAGAGCTTCATATAATTGCCTCTTAAGTATTCAAGTCTTCATCGTTCAGTACTTTAGAAAGCGTGCGCCAAAGAGGGTTTCATTATGGAGTATCTGATATACAACGCCAGATAGAAAGAAGACGCATAGAACCTTATAAGTATATTTTTTGTAAACTAAGACTCTTTCTGCACTATTGAAATGCTAGGCAATCCAGTTCCTTGCCACTATGATATATGAGCCTACCAAATATCACCAGACAACAATTAATTCAGACTCAGAGAGGGAGATGACACAGGCGCAATTGCTTTAAGACTGTTAAATAACTCTATTATAAATATGTGATCTTCATATTATTGATGTTTGAGGTCAAAGCACCGACGAACCTAAAACATTTTTTTGTCCCGATTAACGATCTAGACGTTAGGAATGGTGCATATTGTTAAGGGCTATGAGCGACTTAAAGGTTACCTGTGAGAAACACTCATCCGGAGGCAGGACATTAACTCTCTGGCTCTGAGCCTCGTTTTTTGCGTCCCGTCAGTGAGAAAGATAAAATCATTCATTATCACTTGTAATCATTATTTTAATTACAATACTGTAAAAATATACTGTTTTATTGAAAAGTGAATAAAACCGATAAGAAAGTAAATCATATTTTTGACTACCGTGCCTTTTTAAAATCCATATTAATTAAACTAAGAGATCTATTTTTTAACAGAATTAATCATAGCAAGTCTCTATGGTAACATGGTTTTCTGATATACCACCTCGAGTATTAGTCTTATCAACGTTAACAATCTGAAGATATTTGCAGCAGTTTTAAAATCAAATTTACAAAGTTTGATCGATGATTTCCTCAATGAAGCACAATATAAGTACCAAGTACCCTATTCCCAAGTCATGAAGGTCAAATGAAAAAAAACATGTGAATATTGATGGTACCATGAGAAGTGTTTTTGAGGTAATTTTAATGTCACACTGATGTAATTTTCGGGTGATTCATTTCTTGCTGCGTAACCAATCACATGAATTTTTCTTGGTTACACTTTATAGGCAAAACAATTTTACTGTTTTCAGTTAAAGCTAATTTATGATTGTAGACATTAAGACAAAATTGTGCTTCTTATTATTAAATTGTTAGTTTTTCGATCACTGCCATAAAGAGAGATATTTGGTTTGAAGTACATCTGCCAAATCTTATCGATAATGATGGTCAATTGATTATGTAAGACCTGCGGGACAAATCACGGGGATTGAAAAATATTTTTTAACCAATAGATTATTAAATTAATTGTATTGGCTAAATGAGTGTCTTTATTATCAAATGCAAATTACTGATATTTAATAGGCACAGTGGTATAATAATTATGCGTTTGCCTGCCAAGTTTGTAATTTAAGTAGCGCTTTATCCCGTTAACAAAACTACTTACAGGAACCCTAAAAACTTAGGTCAGGGTCTCCCTTCACAAACCTAATGATCCTCCCAGAGGCCAACAAAAAACAATAATCTATCCAAAATCAGGAGAACATGATTTGTGTCACTCCGTGGTATGCTGATTACAGTCAAGAAGAAAAGGGAAATTTGAAAAAGAAGAAGAAGGAAGAAGAAGTTGAAATTGACAAAGCAGGAAAGGCCAGAGTGAGATAAATAGGACAAATTACTATACGCTGAGTTTATTTAATAGGTGTCCTGATAGAATAGGAGTATTTTTAAGGAAAAAAGGTATATAAAATAATAAGATGCAATGTATATGAACTTAAATAGTGAGGAAAGGAAGGGAACGAGTAAATCATAGGTCCTACGTTGCCCTTCTATCATTGGTCACTTATTTTTTTGCAACTTAGGAAATTTAACGTTGATTAGCTCTTCTTTCGAGCAGGAAATAAGTCTTCATAAAATGGGTATAGCATGAATGGGCAGTTATATGACGCATCTATTGACATTTGGTTTGGCTGATGAGGTTGTTAGTACAGCCTATTTTGATTTATCATGGCGGCTCCCGTATATGCCACTTATAAGTTGTCTGTTTTGCCGCCTGTGTTAGCTTGGTTAACTATGAAAGAGCAGAAATATGAGAGTACTTTTGAGGCGCAATGAGAAAATATATCCCTTACGAATGTCACAAATTATGAGATCAGAGTCCATCGGCAAACACATGAAGCATTTATGCCTCATTGACCATCAGAGGTCGTGGGCTCGATTCCCACTGGTGCACATCCAATGAACGGAATGGTCAACCGTACTGATTAAGTCTGGCTAATATAGAGAGTGGGTGAATTCAAGTCTCTCACCAGGGAGACTCTACAATACCACTATCTTCGCCAAGAGGTCCCCAAATGTTTCCAAGAAGGTAATTGATGAAATACCATCTTTGAATAGAAATGATAATTATAGGGACGGTAGAATATGTAAAACTATAAAGTGTACCCTACTATTGTTTAGGTTTTGCGTAATTATTGTCTGAAGTATTCTTCAATGGATGCAAGTGGTTTAATTCCAGTCTGTGATAATATTAAAATCCCAGTTTTTTAAATTTTGATCAAGATTTTCGGGGGAATATTTGACTCAAATCCGGAAAAGGAGAAGACAGAAATGTAGTCACTCAGTAACACTTATTAAGTTTTCAAAGAACATTTATTAGTATACAGGTTTTTACACAACTATCGATTGAAGATCGACTCACCATCGGATAGATGCGAGGTTTCCCCAGACCAAAGGTTATGGTGTCAGCAAAAGCGTGCACCCGCGTTTTAATAAGGCTAGCAAGCTACTGGAAGACAACTACCATTTCAGGCTCTGCGACCTTCAGCTGTGTCTGTCAGCATCCTATTGCAGGTGTATGTTTTCCAAATGTTAGTGGTAATCATCTATTTATTTATAAAATTTCACTAACCGGATAAACGGGTGCACAGATTGTTAGCTTAGTTTTGGTGGGAGAATAGCGGAACGTGAATAAAGGATACGTGCCATGATTTTTACTGCTTTCAGAAATGTGGCATGTACATCCCAAAGGTTCCTCAAAGATATATTAGTAAAGAATGTAATGCATGCCGAATTAAATACCTTGCCTTTATTAGATTTAAAATATCCGGAGATTGGGGAAATTGCTAATATGCTTGTGGAACAGTGATTCCATCGATATTACAAATACAATGTATTCTTTTCTGAGTATATTCGCATACCACTGACAATATAACGTTCCACCAGTCCTGAGCTATTTCAACAGAGATGGGCTTTTGCAGACTACGGGATGATAATTGATTTTGCTCGGGTTCTTCATTCATGATAGACTAGTCACAATGAGGACTTTTTTGGTCCCTTGATTAATTTACGTTAATCAAATCAATGGAGGAATAATACCATCCAAAATATTTCATCTGAGAGGTGTCAGCGACTCTTTATTTAAATTTAGTTACGTCTGTTAATGAGAATACGCACACTTGTAAATCAACATGAATCTTAACTACACATATGATTTTCCATGGCTTTGGAATAGAAGGAGAAATTTGAAAACACTAAGAATTCACATTCCAGAATAACAAAACCAATTCAGTAATTCAGATTCAAACTATCAGGTAAGCCTTTTAAGTCCATTTAGCACTTTTAGACAAAAGTTCTTATACAGCTTAGTCACTTTTCAAACTGAATACTGTTCTACTTACTAAGTATGAGTAGAACTGCAATATTCCTCAACTTCTGTGAAATTTAAATGTCGCTTTTAAGTTACCCTAATAATCAAGCGCAACTTCCTCCTAATTCGCTTAGAATGTGCTTCACGTTCTTTTGAGGCAACGTTGATTTTCTGTGGCCTTTTCTTGACCGATCCGAAATTGTGTAATTCTACAAATAATGCTAACAGACGTTAAGAGGTCTAATTTCCTTTCCGTTAAAACCCTATTAATCAAATAAGTAAAATTTCCTGGAATTGAATGAGTCATTTAACCATCCTTTCGTATGGATTTCTATAGCTCCTCTGGGTCTAGAGTAGCGTGTTCTAGCTTGGCCTCAGTGGCTTTTGGTTTAACATTAAAATTCTCTTAAAAGGTCATGTTAGGTCGCGAAAAGGGGTAGTAAAATAAAACTACTTTCTCTAACAGAATTATCGACCAACTACTAAGCTTTAACTTCCAATTTTACAAAAGTTCGTTCAAGAACATCAGTAATACTTTTGGAACTGAAAAGATCAATGACTGAAGTACTCCTATCTCGTTAAAAAAAAAACGACGTCTTCGACTTCGATTAGAACGCCAACGAAAAATGTATTATTTACATTTATTATCATCGTTAAATTAATAAAATTAAGAGTTAATAACGTACTAAATCTATTGATTTGATTCAAGGAATTCATTTGAATCATACTTCTAATTTTCAGAGACCTGAAAAATCGTGTTAAAATTGCATCTAAAACCTCATTTTCAGTCCCAGCAGATGCTGTGACAAACGGAATTAACCACTCCAATCCAGTGTGACTAGGCGCCAACACTCGTTTTCACAATTTCATTGGATGGGCGATATCGATCGACCGTCTAAGCCATGTGTCTGTATGCGCGTACCACCAGTGCTTGCATGCACTGATCGATGACGATTAATTTGCTACTTTAACACACGGGCAGCCTGCAGCTGCTACGGCTTTCTTTAAAGCCTACCTCGCATGAAAATTTAGAGCCGTTTTATTCATCCAAAAATTTCATGTCCTTAACTTCGGTCAAAAGAGTTCAAACTTTTCCAGATGATTGATATTACCTTACTCTGTGTGTTTACCAAGTTTGGTTCCGATATGTTAAATGGTTAGGAAAATATCAGAATTTAAAATGTATAAAGCAGACTCGAAATGAACAAATTTTCTGTATTTGCATTAAGCCTCTGTGCGCGCTTAGTCAGAATAACACGTTCGCATACTACGCGCGTCGCAACCAATAAAAACACAGAGTAGTGTGATAGACAGGCACAAGCGTCGCGTGAACTATGTGCGTAGGTGAATGAAAATAGTGCGTACGTATTACCCAAACTGAAATATCTCAAATGCTGTTGTTGAACTACAGCCTAAATTGTACGAAATCCCCCTAATAAGATCAGCTGTGACCCCAATCTATCAGGACTCATGCGATGACTAATCACCTAAAGTTAACCTCTATGACCTTAAATAATTACTAGTGTTGAAAATGCAAGCAGGAGTAAGGGTTACGCAAAGATAGACGATTATTTAAAAGCGTCAATTTAAGATAACAGAGGCAAACAGTGGGTTATTTTTTCAACGGGACTATCGAGTAGAGTGAATGCTCACAGATCAAGTAAGATATCTCATCCTCACATGACGATTACCAAACTACAAAGCATATGCAAACACATTACTAAGTAGAATCAAATCGTACTTTACAGCTAAGCCCCGCCATATTGAATTACAACAAGTAAAACAAAATTATCCCACTCCCAGTTCAAAGAGATTTTCTAATTACAAATCAAAACCGAACTACCAAGTAAGGAAAAGAGGTAACCGAAGCTAATTTAACACGTCAAAGTCAACAACCGTAACAACCAACCGTCAACTGCAAAGACCCGAACGGACAAATAAAGCAAAATTCAAATCCGCCATATTGAATTCAGGAACGAGATGTAACCTCAGAGCCCAACACCACGCCACCGACCTTAGCCAGAGAGCAGCTCAAACATGACCATAAAAAAGAAGAAATAACCTCAAACAACATAAATGCACGAAGTTTTATATATTTGTAACAACAATAACAACAAAAAATGAATGTTATAGTCAAGGGGTGAATGGTTTCCTAGTACGCATTTTAAGGAAACGGGTAAAGCAAACACTTAAGCTCGTTCACCACGGATACGACGGGCAAGTTGAATGTCCTTCGGCATAATCGTTACCCTCTTGGCATGAATTGCACACAAATTGGTATCCTCGAAAAGTCCAACAAGATAAGCCTCGGAAGCTTCTTGAAGCGCACCAACAGCAGCACTCTGGAATCGAAGATCCGTCTTGAAATCCTGCGCAATTTCACGAACCAAACGTTGGAATGGGAGTTTGCGGATCAGCAACTCAGTGGATTTTTGGTAACGACGAATTTCACGAAGAGCAACGGTACCAGGCCTGTAACGATGAGGTTTCTTGACGCCTCCAGTGGATGGCGCAGATTTACGAGCAGCCTTTGTGGCGAGCTGCTTGCGCGGAGCTTTTCCACCAGTCGATTTACGAGCAGTTTGCTTGGTGCGAGCCATCACTTATCAACAGCTATCCAATCTCTCTAATGAAAAGTCTGCTAAAGTTGTAAATTTACACAATTAATTTACTTAAACAAATATTATAATAAGTCATTCATTTATTAAAAATGAATTTATTTAAATAAACATTATTTTTTGTAAAATAGCTCAAAATTATGTCTCACTAAAGAATAATATGAAATATTAATTTTTTGTAATACAGTGTACGTAAAATAAAAATTAAATCGTAACACTACATGTCGCTGTTGCCAACGTTCAGTTAGGAATTACCGAAGATTTTGCTTTAGCTCTACTTTTTATTTTTTAAGGTTAATTTATTAATATGGAGCATAGTAAAAATATATATTCGATTTAAAATATTTCCGTGTGGAATGTGGATACTAGGCTGATGAGGAAGATTTGAAGACGATAACCTTAGGGACCAATTTACCTTCTTACACGATAAAATGTTGACTCTTATTTGTTATTAAATGTCCTTTTTATAACTTGTTCAGTTTTCCACCTTATTAATCTAATATTATTCACGCTCAAGGATGAGGAAAGAAATACTCTTTAACCTTAAATAATTGTATTTATATATAATTTGACATGGAAGTAATGATTGGCTGCCCATTTCACCAATATTGTCAGCGATTAATTCTTTGCTGGTGACCATAAATATCCTAATATCGACGGAGAAGTCAACAAATCGATAAATAAGTATGTGATGAAGAAGTGAGTGCACCAAGCGCACTCTTGGCGTACTCGATCGAATGCACCGAAAACATTTGATCTGGCTTCCAAGTAGTTCCTTTTGCATACATTTCTCCCTTTGCTAATTTGAAGTATATATGTGATATCAATACTCCTCTCATGCTAGAAGTCCATTTTTAATGAACAACTAACAGTAAGGCAGATAACTAAGAAGTAAATATATTAGTTATAAATAAATCTTACTTAAAACTCTCTAGATCACATGAAATCACTTGAATTGAAGTTGAATTAAGGCTATTTAAATTATTGTACTCCATGTCATTTTATGCAATGCTGCCTCTCCTATTAACATAAGATGTACTCATGCCGTTAAAATTTCCCCAATTACAGATTTAATAGTAGTTTAAGTGTTTAAGAAGATGTGGCACAGACAAAACCATAATAGCGATAAATTTAAATTGGCATACTTATAACGATTTATTTCCTATTGCGTATTACTACATCGTTAAGCATCATGCATTACCAAGAATGGCCGCCTTAGATTAATGTGGATAGTGTCATATATGAGAAAAAATATTTCTCCCAAAATAATTCTTATTCGTAAGATTCTTCACTTTCCACTTTTATTTCTGCTTCATTTAATTTCCTTTTATTCGAACGCATTTATTTGCATCATGGTTGTAAATAGCGCATTATACTATTCGATCTCTCGGCACACAAACGTGGGTCTCATTTTTGATATAGTGGTTTGGATCGTTTTGTATTGTGGTCGGGTCGTGTTTGTAGCTAGTGTAATGTCGTAGGGAATCTAAGAATCGGTTACGGTATCATACAGTGGGGAGCAAATTATAACAGTCTTGCGGCACAGTTATCAAATTGCGCGGATATAGAAGTTCCAATCTCTTCAATCGTGAGAAATGCTTTCACCCAGGTGAATTTCTCAATTTCGACTAAGGATGCCAAAGTCTACGTGAAAATTTGTGTATGTTTCATCATAATCCTCTTTTAAATGAAAATTTTCTAACATGGTATACTTAATTTCGTGATATAAGAACAGTATGGCAGATCTCTCCTACTTCGCGACTACAACATATGTTCGTCCTACTCTCTACTGATGGATCCTGCCGAAGTAGCTTATGAAAGATGATTAGTAAGTTAGGTTTGACCATTAATGATAACACTTCTCTTCAACTTCACCATACGTGAAGTTTAAAATGTCCACCATTATGTTGGTATTGTTAACCGATTTTGCACTCGTTTCCGATTTGGATTTCTCGAAGAATACCAATTCAGACGTCTCATTTTCATTCTTGTTTCCCGATCTCTGCCATGCGGGTTTTCGGCTCGGACGTCTCTTCCTCTTAGACAAGAAGCTCGTGCCAAGAAGTCTCATTGTAGACTCGAATCTGCTGCAGGACCGTTAACCGCTAGTGCTCAGCCTGAAAAGACCTGAAAATGACCTATATATATCGGTCGAAGAGACTCACTCTCCATTAGACAATTATCCTACAAGCATCAGAATCGGTCTCCCCCAGGATGCCGATTTTGCGGAGGAGGTCGTTATTATCAAGACTGTCCCACCAAAAACGTCATTGCCGGACCGTGGCCACAAAGAAGCTTCCTGTCGAGAATCTTCTACGAACAGAACGATAAGGCAGAACCCGAACAAAAGAAGAGCATTAACTCAGACGAGGCAGAGCTATGGTATGTTAATGCAGATAAATATTAATTCTAGGAAATACGTTAACCTAAGCATTAATGATATACCATTTGAGCTCCATATCGACACTGGCTCCGATGTCTAATGTTGTACAACTCTACGTATCGATGCGATACGAGGCTACATTCCTGGAGAAGACGATCTTCAAGAAGCGCTATGTTACAGATAGAAATATTAACCTAATAGACATAGACTGGGTGGATGAGCTCAACCTTATTCTGTTTTCCTTCGGAAACGAAGCCTACCAGACACTTACTTTCAAACCTCCGAATGCGGATAACATCGTGAGAGGATGCAACCAGTATCTACGTGTTGTTCGAATCCCTCATCCTTCTATACTTATTTAATCGCTGAAGCCAGGTTCTTCCAGGATTCAACTCTAACTTATCACTTTGGACCAACTAAAGCTGCGACATGCACTACGGTGATAAATTCACATTCGAAAGGTTCCGATGTTGCTCTACTCTTGCAGACAAAAATCAGATCAGCTATCTCTATCCCACATGAACTTGTGGTGTACCAGAAATGCTCGTTAGACACTAAAGTGCACAGTCTGAATCTTCATTTTGCCTAATTTTGCTCCCATCGATCGATCGATTATTCGGTGAAGGAGATCTCTCGCCGTGTTATGACAATCCGCTCCCACAGCAGAATTTAGAGGTCAATATTTGAGGATAGTGTGTAAGGTGATTTTGCTATCAAAACAATATTGTGAACCTGAATGCGCATATAGTGTGGGTGATCTTGTGTATGCCCTCAACTATCATTTATATTACCAATGGGCAGCTGTCATAATCGCCAGGCCACATGGTGACGATATCTACAATGCGGAGGCCGGAAAGGACACTTGATTACGTGATCACAAATAACTCCGATCAGGAGGGTTTGATTTATCGATTTGTGAAAGACACCATTCTTAAAATAGTCTTGTGTTACTACTTTTCGTGTTCTATATCTTACAGATCTCTTACTCCCGAACAGCCTGTGATCCGCCGATGTGCAACGACGCGAAGGAAACGATCAAGATATTATATTCCTTGTACCACCGGGACTCGATGGCATTTCCCTCGTCTCCCCGTCAATCTCGCAACAAAGACGAAGGATTATCAAATCTTCGGACGGTGGTGTTACATTTAAGAAAATAATATTTTCCCAAATCAAATCTTATTCGTAAAATTCTTTATATTCCATCTTTTTATTTCTGCTTCTTTTAATTCCCTTTTATTGATGCATTTATTTGCATCATGGTTGTAAATAGCGCATAATACAAATCGACCTCTCGATACGCAAACGTGGGTCTCATTTTTGATATAGTGGTTTGGATCGTTTTGTATTGTGGTGTGGTATTTGTAACTAGCACGATGTGTTGGGGGAACCTAATATATCCATAAATAAATTGGAGTGGCGTACCGATCTAGTGGTATGAGTGGTTTAACTTATTCCTTCTATGTGTTTTTCCGGCCCACATAACTTTATAACGTAGATACAATGGATTTATTTTTTCTCACGACTTATTGTTCATAAGGAAAAACACAAGATGCATTTTCTGTAGAAATTATTACCGAGTTCCAACAATCGTGGCAAGAACGGCAAACTTGTCAGAGATAAAATTTAATTTATTACTTAATTTATACATTGAGTGTAAACTGTTTTGAAGCACAGTTCAATGGCAATATCAAGATAATTCAGAAAAAACTTTGGAAAAACTATCGATTTATGTTCTATGCAAAGCAACTAAATAACCAAATGAGTTTGATAATATTAAAGATTTCAACACATTATTATTTTGCAGAATGCCATTTACACATACTTTATAGTAATTTTATAAATTTTCTCAAAAAGAGTATGTTTATATGTGTGAATTGAGCCCTCCGTTTGCACGCTTAGTGGAAAATCGAAGTACTATTATTAAAGTAATAGTAGTTACTTTATTAAAGACTACAAATCACACAATTTATTGCACGAATAAGGCTCAGAATAATCAGATACGATATTTTTACGTTTTTTAAGAAGTACTATAATCGCTCAATTAGAGTTCTTTTTTTACAAAAACAGCGCTCATTTGAATGTTGTTAATTCAAAAAGATAATTGGCATGCGAAATTGGGGTTAACAAAAATCGACCTCCCACTGCTTGATCTAAAGTACAAAGCCTCGTGAGAATCCTTTTGTTAATCAAGACGAGTAAAATTCAATTTCTCTGAAATTCGTTTATGACTAACTAAGCTTAAAAATAATCGTTATAGAAGATCGTAAAAAGATTAAATACAGTATATATATATGATTTTTAAATGTATATGGTTAAAATAGAATCAAAATTATTTATGTACTTTTAAGTAATGTGCAAATATGACTTGCTGAGCATTAACTAGTCAATTGTTAAAAATTGCATTTGTCAATGCATATATTTACTTTCTGGAAAATTAGAAAATCATTGAAGATTTCACATATATCTAGGTAATAATAAATTTCTAAAAAATTCAAATTGAGAGCATATCTTATCAAGTAAATTTAAATGTTAAATTTGCGATAATTTAAAGAATTCAATTAAATTTAATATGTGGCCTCAGAGTAATATCTATTTAGAACTCATTTTTAGGCTATTTGTGCACCGCTTGTTTTCAGAAAGCTCTAGTCCATAAATACCAGTTCCTAACTATTTTTAACGCATTATTAATGGCATCGTTTATGTCTGTAACACCAAATCAAATCGAGAATAAATAGACTGGGTATAAATATATGGGTGATCAATGAGAAATTTATTTATAGGTACAAAAATTCTCTGGGAATATCTGTCTCACAATTTAAAGATTTAGGTACTATTTTACTTTGTTAAAATAGTACACAAATTCCCTCAAAGATTTTTGCTATCTACGGCGAAGTTTGCGTATTTTTGAAACTCTTCTTCCTTAAGCCACATCGTAATTTTCGCAAATGTTTGTCTATCCTCAGGATATATTTGCCAGCAGAATTTTAATACTGGTAGGATATTGTTAAATTCTTTTTTGGAAGAGGTAGGATAATTTCCATTTTGTATAAAGTTGGGTAATGTATCAACCGGAACATCTACAAAAAGGATTAAAGATTTGGCCATGTTTTCGGAGGATCGATTGTATATTTTAATCGTTAATCGTATTAAAACATATTTAATTTCTGCAATTATTTGTTTAATTTCGCCGGTTTCTGCCTGGAATTTATTCTCAGTGTGCCTATATCTCTTATAAGTATCTGCATTTAAACTCAGAGTGGAAAAGAAACTAAGATAAAGTTCAAATGAAACTCATTATATATAATATCTTATATATTCCAATTAGAAAAATATGATCAGAAATAAGAACAGTAAAACTGACTTTTGTAGGGCTCTTCACCCCTATTAAAAATAACAAAGCCCAAAATGCCAAAAGCCCAAATATCCGATTTATGGGTAAAAGCTCTTGGATCTTCTGCGAATTCGGGTGCGGACCAATAATCAAAAGGAAACCATTCTAAAAAAGAAAATATCATTAAATATAAAATAAATCGAATTACTGAACATAAACTGTTACATACAAAAAAATATTATTTAACCCGAAAATAATTTTCATATGTAAGATTCCTTATTTTCTATCTTTTAATTCCCTTTTATTCGAACTAATTTTTTAACATCACGATTTAAATGGCGCATAAAATAAATCGACCTATCGATGGGAAAACGGGTGTCTTATTTTCTTAGGGAATCTAAGAGTCACTTACAGTATCCTACGTAGAAGAGCAGATCATAACGTATACTATAGAAAAAGTATGGTGTTATTCGGTTTTCGGTATTAAAAATCGGTCATTATGTAAAATGTTTTGAGAAGGTTGTCCTCTTCTTTAGTCTGAATAATAAAAGATGAAAATGATACTAATTTGCTATGCTAATTAAGCATTCTTTTGTAATTCGTTTTTCCCCATCTGTTTTAAAAGTTGTTATGCACGAATCATTTTTTGGGTGAATTGAACAATTATGAGGGAGTACGACACGCACTATTGACGTTACATTAAGAGAATAGATAAATTTTTAATAAAAGTGCTTTCAGCCAACTTTGACATATTTAAGGGCGATCAAGGGGCTGTACAAATAGCATAAATATGCATCTTTAAGAGAGTATCAGTCCTCTTACCAAACAAAAATCGAACGGTTTCTATTAGCTCTTTTGTTTAGGTCCGTTCCATGATTAAAATTGTTAGATTAAGACATAAAATAATTTTTTGTGTGTTTTACGATCTATAAGGCGGTATCCCAGCCAGGAAGAGGAAAAACATCGTTTCTCGTTGTTATAGCGAAAACTTCTTGCAGTTCAGTTCGAACTATGTATGGTATAGCCTTGATCATATTAGTTCACATAATCAATATTAGGCTTAATCATTATTTTCATAATAAAGGGAAGGAAACATAAAGTTTTGTTAAACTCATCAAAGGGAAATGCTTGATAATTTTTCATAATGATATATTCACTTGACCGTGTGATAAAGAGAACCACCTTATCAAATCTAGCGGCACAGCAAATAGTTACTTCATGACAAAATCAGGGCATATGAAGACATATTGGCTTTTGGTAAAAAAAAGTATATTTCTCCTGCTAAAGGGGAAACAGGTTGCTATATTTCTGCTCAAGGCAATTTGGTTGAAAAGCATTCTTTCCGACGGATTTGGAAATGGCTAATAAAAACTATGAATTGACTTGTACCATTGGACATTCCGCTCACTAGGTGTGCGCCGATTGGCATCGAATCTGTGACTCTGACTTTACCAATGAGCACATTAACCATACGTAGGCATCACTGGTGCCCACTTACTGACTCCACTATTAGATACTGTTCCAAAAACCCCAGGCTCCAGGAGGATTTACTCTTACTCAGATACAATCTTTTAAACAGGAATATAAATATTTAGAACTGTTTAGAACTATGCATCAATGACACCTGATAGGAAAGGAAGACCAGCAAGTGGTTGAGATAGAGAGATTCAAAATACAGCAGACCTATTTCGACTACATGCTGTTATAAGCACAATTTTTGGAAAATATTTTTCACTCTGATTATCACAGTGTATCACATTGTGTCACTAGTTCTGTGAAATCAATTCTCAATCAAACTGCTGATACCCCAAACACACTCCACAATTGCCATTTCACACACGCGAAGACGTTGCCATGAGAAATAACATGAAAAAGCTACTTAAAAATAAAATGAGGTTAGATTTAAAATTGTAATACCTGGTGAAAATTCGTTTGATTTTGTTAAGAGGGAACGAATACCAATATCGGTTATTTTGATTTGCCCAATACTTCCGTGCAGAATATGTCTGTCATTGAGATTCGAATGTACAATTCCATGACGCTCTAAATATTCCATTCCTTCTGAAATCTTTAATGCATAAAAAAAATAATATTGAATAATATAGTATTTGGATTATCAATCTTTATGAAGAGAAGGATGATGAAAAGAAAGGAAACGTTTGAAAGAACATACTTGAAAAAGCAGCTGACCTGAAGTTTCTAGTGCTCATATGTAACAGAGTTCTCCCGATTTTCTAACGCTCACTTAAACTATCTAATTATATCTTCTTAAAATTGAACATTCTCTTTCGTAGTGAACTGATGCTTCCTTTGTGTTTAGATGTTTCCCCCATAGTTAACAGTTGTAAAGCTATTTTGTCCTGCCACGAGAAATAAAATTAAGTAATTGACTTTCCCTTTAAATGAGCTCTAGTGAGCACAGCTACGTTAAAATCACATTAGCTTTTGTCGTCCAGCTCGTATCTTCGCCATCAGAAGAATATATGTATTACCATGAAAAGAAATTAACTGATCAATAGGCACTGAACATAATGAACATACATTGATTTAGCGATCCCAGGGACAAATCACGAAACAGTAAACTACTCAGTTATGAAAAAATATGCAAGCCAAATTCGAAAAAATCAAATGAATGACTTTATTTTCAAGTTTAGCTCTATCTCCTCCCTCTTTTTCCTTACTGAACAGCCTAACTGTAGAGTTCATTTATTTTGTCATGAGGGAAATATTAATATTTTTACCCCGCCGTGGATAAAATACAATACAAGGAACAGAATCAACAGTTTCTTACCTCAGTATATATTTTCAATAAACCATCAAAGTTCAAGAAATGAGAATCAGAAGAAGACAGAAAATTTTTCAGAGTTCTGCCTTCAAATGGATCCATTATGATCATAATCATTGTAGAGTTGATGGATGTCCATTGATATGCGATTTCAAGTGTTCTAACACAAGCAGGGTGATGGATTCGTTTGAGGTACTGAATATTTTGAAGTAGTACAGATACAGGGGATTTTGGTTTCAGAGCCTTTACACTGACCTTCTTATCCTGCCATGTTCCTAGATAGACATTAGAAAACTGATCTTCGGTAATGCTTTCAGTTAAAGTTGGAAACTCCCCATAGGGTATTAGTCGATTATAGGCTGAATCAATTGGGTTTTCTAAGAAAAATCAGACCATAATTTTTTACTAAATTTGAATAGTACCTGAACAGTATTCTAATAAATCGGTTAATCGATCAAAAGGAAATTGTCCTTTAATGCAGTACTGATTCGATTGATTTGGATAGATTTCATAGATTTTGACGGATAATTTATTATCAGTTCTTATCATTAAGGCCAATCCATTATTTTCTGCCATTTAAAAAGCATTACTTCTTCAGATTAATAAAAACGGAAGCCAAAATTAAAAGTACATACCTGATTCAGAACAAAGAATGAAGGTGCCGGGGTCGATTGCCGGATTGGCAAGAAGACGAGCAGCTTCACTTTTATCAATATCTCTCCAAGAAGCTAAAATAAAAGATTCTTCAGGTTTTTTTGTAATATCTGATGCGTTGATATAGCCACAGCGTCTCGTAAATATATTTTCGGCGAAAAGCGTTAAACCATTGGTGATGTCAGAAACACGGAGAATATCCCCTTGTCTGATTCGAAACTGAGGTGATTCGACGTCTTTAATTGCACATACATGACAACGAGCAATTTTTGGTATCTTTAGAATTATAAAATTGATTTATAAAATATATGGAAATTGTATATAATAGAAAAAGTTAATTACTTGCCTCTGGACCTCTATTATTTCTAGGACAGAGATGTTCTCGTAACCACTCCTGAAGATTAAATGCTTTAATTAATAAAATATATTCTTGATTAAAATTGCGAAAATAAAGATTTTTGAAAATGCATCTGCATCCATTATCATTTAAAGGGGTAAAAATATGTGGTGGACTTTTGAAAAGGTCAAAACACTTACGATCATTACACTAAAAATGTATTGTTGTAAAGATTTCAATTACAAAATTTATAACAGCAGTATATAATATGAAACGATGGTAAGAACCTTCTGATCTTAAGTTGGACGTAGATGTAAACGACCTTGATAAGATCAACCAATTAATTATTGCTGGAGAAGTAAAACAAATAAAAATTATTAAGGCATAGTTAAGTATTATAATTTTATACGTAAATCTATTACAAAATTATAGTACATCTATAGCTAATTCAAAATATTTTTAAATATACATTTTAGTACCTAGCACCCATTTACAGTATATTTACTAAATGTCTTTCCCTGACCGCGTGCGTATAAATTCGACAAAACCAATCGTTTGTTCCTTGGGGCACAAATTTTTGTTGAAAAAATTTAATAATTCTATAGAACCGGCTCTGAATCAGTCATACCAAGAATCCCCTGTTTAGGAAATGCATCAGTAGCTCTGGTAGTATTATCACCTCCTATAATGTGGACAATATGTTATCTAGAAAGAAGTTAGTAGAGCATGAAGTAGTCAAAAGTGGAGAAGGAGCAGTGCCACTTGAAGAAGTAGCAAGGGGGTTAGGGCAAAGCGCATTAGTATTAGGTGACTGCGGTGACTGACTGATGCAATATTACTGAAAAATGAGAGAGAGTGAGATAAATAAGTCTAAATTTCACTTTTTGATTGAAAAGAGTTAGTCAGAGGTCGGCTTTTGTTAAACAAATTCGGTTGCACTCAAAAAATATAAACCAGTAGTTTACATCATAGCACTATGTTTGTTCACAATTCTGATCATTCAGAAAATCTGAATATGAAGGTCTACAAAGTTCGAATTATGTGAACAATAGTACAAGGAGCGTAATGGATTCTCTAAATTAAATTGAAAAGGAGAACAGAAATTGGAGTGTATTTAATTAATGCAATTTCTCAACTGTCTTAAATGTAACAAAGGAAGAAGTGTTAGAAAGTACGCTTGTTAAGGAATATAACTTGAAAGAAGAGTAACGAACATTTAATGCTCCTGTTGTCGATCTGGATACACCATTTGTGTATTTGGTTAATCAGATATATTAGGTATATTCTTATAATTAAGCTTTTAATTATACTATGTTACGCCCATTAAATATAAGTAAAATACTATTAAAGTTTTTGCTATAACGTTGAAAGGTCTACTGAGGGCCACGTCGATCGATTAGATGGAATAAGACAAGCCACTCATGTCGACAGATCAGTTCGGAGGTGGCAGGCAGACCACCCCAATTTATTGATTAGTAAATTAGGCTTATATACAAAACTTTTTTTGTTAAATGTCAGTCATGTCTCGTTGTTGGAGTCTCGGCGTGATGATCAACACCTGTTTAGGTATCTATGTGCAAACACGCAAACACACAGCAGGACCACCTGTAGACATTATATTAGAGAACATATCGCCAGTCAATCACTTCTAATCGCCCAGTGTTGATAGACATCTGGTGGCTATAGCAGTTATGGACAATTATTTCAATAGTTAAGACATATTAATCATGCTTTAATGATATATTTCTGTTTACATTCGTCTCAATAATTAATAAGGGAAATTCAATTGGGAAAATGGTGTCTTTAGTAACTTTGGATAGGTATTTAAAGCATTTTACGCTGAAAGTTGAATAAAAAATATAATCGTGTGAATTTGTATCAAATATCTGAAATTTGTTGTGAATTTCAAATTGGAGATTTATATAATGGATTTATGCCCATATTATTTACATAAAACACTTATACATAACTCCGATACAATGATTGCATAATAATCAGCGCAATTTTTAAATACTTAAAACAATATATTTATTGATTAGTTTTTAATCTAGAAAGTTGCAAACATTTTAACTTAACCATTTAGCTCAACCTTGAGGTACCTTCTGACTGCTTGTAAAACGGCAGAGGATTAATTTGTGATCTCTTTTGACTTATTCATTTATTACTTCTTTTTAAGTTACCTAAATTAAACGGTTTAGTAGTTTTCAGTTTGTTTTATATGCAAATAGGAGTTAACGACATAAGTTTTTTCTAAAATATCATTCCATTATATTTTAGTAAAATGTATGTTATTTTATTATGTCCTCTAAGAAAATGCCAAGTCTGAAGAAAGGTGTAAAAGCAATCCTCGATAGGCATCGAAGAAAAAAGGAGCCCATCTTTATTGATCAATTTGGGAAAGTGTGAGACTATCGCTTTAATCGTAATTTTTCTCTAAATAGTACTGAATTTCCAGCAGTAGCTGTTTATGACTTCACAACATCTGCAAAAGACGAACTGCCCTTTAAATGCGGCGACATAATTTTGCTCTCATCCCCTCTTCTTGAAAATTGTTGGATGGATGGTTTGAATTTTCGTACCCAAAAAACTGGTCGTGTTCCCACCTCCATTCTTGCAGATGAATATGGTGAATCGCAAGCACTTGATGCATTACAATTTACTGGTAGTATGGATGCTGAACACCAGCTGTTGCTCCCAGTGATTGAATTGGGGACATTTATTCTACGTTTTAACGAGAGTATGCAAAATAATAATGTTATCACATTTATTACACTTTTTTTTCCAATTAGCTTGCAGCTCATTAACCTTGTCAGTACTGAGGGAGAAGGATGGTCAAAGAGGGATTGATCACTTGCCAGTACAATATGATGCGCAAGATGAGACCTACTTTGTCATCGAAAAAGAGAAATTTCCTTCTCTTGATATGATGATAAGTACATATCAAAGTAAGCAGTCGGATATAAATAAAATAAAATAATACGGAAGGCCTTTTTATTATACATACATCTATTTAAATCTGACATTTCAAAGTTATATATATTTTTCAAGTGGCATTTGATTTCAAGCAAGCTACAGGTACTCACCGCTTTTCTACACGCCTGTGAATGACGTTTTTTGTTTTGTTTTTCACATTTTTAATGATATGAAAAAAGTGCCTAAGTGTGCGGTGTCACTGATTTCATTAGTATTGATTCTTTATTTGTGAATCCTGAAAGAACTTATTGATAACCATATCTTTGATTATTACTGCTGTTAATTTAAAATAAATCAATTAATATAATGATGAACAGTTCTTTTAATTTCTTTAGATAATTACTATCTTCTTATTTATTCTGACCTATATATAATAATTTTCATGGAATTAGGTATTTAAAGAATATTGATTCATATATTTATTTAACCTAGCGATTAAGTGTTGGAACGGATATTATTCTTCGGTACTTAGGATTTGAATACAAGTTTTTTCTAGATGTGTCACATTTACACGGAAAAATAACTTCTTTTAACCTCTGAAAAATTTAATTGGCCTAAATAAGATTCTACAATTAGGCAAGGTTATAATAATACAACTTTTTGAATTTCAGATCCCAGCAATGAATCCTCTTTAATTTTTCTAACAAAGCCCTGTCCAAAACCAAATAAAAATGATGAAACATTCAGCAGCTGTATGATAAGTCGTGAAAGTATAAATCTGATCACAAAAATTGGTGAAGGAAATTTTGGAGAGGTTTGGAAAGCAGAATGTCGAGGTGTTGTGGTTGCTGCAAAACTAGCCCTAATAGGCACAGCTCAAAAGGATATGGCTAAGGAAGCAGCTACAATGTCCAAACTAATTCACCCAAGGTTGGTCCGATTTTTAGGGGTATGCTGCGAATCCTCAGCTGAATCCCTAATTCTTATTACTGAGTACATGGATAACGGTTCATTAGAAAACTACTTAAAAGACGTGAAACCCCATCAGAGCGAAAATTTATACATCTTATTTATGGTAGTTATAGTAACTACTTAGTTTTGATTTAAGTAGATAGTCATCACCTTACCTTATGTATTTCTATTTTCTAGGTAAGCGATGGCATGAAGTATATTGAGAATATTGGAGCTGTGCACAATGATTTAAGATCTGCGAACGTACTGGTTGCTTCCGATGGTTCCGTAAAAGTCGCTGATTTTGGATTGTCAAAAATCCTTCATAATGATTCTCGGGATAAATGCTGTAGGTACCGAAAGTTTATTTGACCTTCGTTTACATTATAGCCGGAGTATTTCCGATCCGTTGGACAGCAATAGAATCAACAAGCACTGATGCGAATTATTCTATTAAAGCGGATGTGTGGTCGTTTGGGGTTCTAATGTGGGAGGTATTCACTTATGCAAGATATCCATACGAAGGTATCATCAATAATTTGAAATAAATAATACCTTTTACTTATGGACGATGAGTAGACATTCTTTTTATAGAGATAGAAAATGATGGGGAAGTGATTGAAAGAGTGGCGAATGGCGAAAGGCTGCCCAATCCGAAAGACTTGGGTTACGAATGTGATGGTGAATTTTACGCAAAAATGATGGATTGCTGGACTAATAATCCTCAAAGCAGACCTTCATTCAAGGAACTTTATTTATATCTTGAAAGTAAAATATCCCAGAAAAAGTAATACTTTCATCAACGCCACAACGACCAAATTTTTTCTCCCCTTAATCTTGCATATGTTTTTTTAATAAGTTATAAATGTTTGAATTAGAAAAATGTATTTGATCAAAAGTTACCTCTTAAACTGTAAAATCTCGTTGAAGCGTAACGAGTGGTAACATTGAGAGTCTGAGTTATCAGATTTTAAATATAGTTAGTTAGGCTATTTCTGCTCTGAATATGAATTGTGGAAACAAAGAAATCAATAGTACTGCAAATCAAAACTATGGTAATACAATAACTTAACACACTGATAATTTAACGACGGGCAGTAATCATCAGACATGGGTTACAGGTAATGAAAGATATTAAGAACATTTCTGGAACTTCTCTGTTACTTTCCTGCTTTTTTTTGCCGTAATTTGCAATTTGGTTACACTTTTTGATCGCTAGTCAAAGTGATCAATCGCTGATGCATGGGTTACTTTTCTTAGACTCAAGCAGTCTAGATATTTAAGCTCCGATTTAGGTCAGTTGAAATCATCCTGTTTGTTCATTTATGTTTCTTAATTTTCGGCAACATTTAATTAGAATAGAATAACGACAATTGATTTCTTAAATTTGATTTTCAAGTTTGAATATCCGATGGTTTTTAAACTTTCACTCTACTTAATGAAGATGTGATTAAATCAAAAATACTCATTTTGTACAGCTTGCAATTGCAACTGAAATTGTAATGATAATAATATTTATGGATTTAATAACATTAAATTGAATTATTTGATAAAATAAAATGTAGGTAATTTTCTTTTAAACGATCAAAATTTGTTGTGTTTAGAGTACGAGGCTAACAGTAAATCATTAAACAAAAGGACCAAGAGCTGATTAGACCAGGATGTATTTAACGAACCGCAATAGAGACATCCAAAAGAGTACAGGAGAAATGAGGAAGGGGGTGAAGGAAGGTGTGTCTGACAAGCGGCAGTCTATATATTTATGCGTGTATTGAAAGGCTATTTATATTCGTCACTTGGATGAGGACGCGCTTGAGGACATAATTGTATGTGTGCTTTAATGGACGGGACGGTTGTAAGAAAAAGAAGGGACAGTGTGGACAGGACTGGTTCCGAAATATAGCTGAGTCAGCGGTGCCTCTGCAACTATCATCCTAGGTACACTTAGATTTTCCGATCGATGGGGATGAGCCACTTAACAACACATGATATTTATCTGTAGAGACCCTGGGGTCACAATGAGGTTGACAATTTCACACGTCACTATGGCGACAAGATAATTAAATTTTGGGGATTAGCGATGACGTAAGGTGGATATTCTGAAGACGGAGGAATTCATCCTTCAATATTCTCATAGACACCTTAAAGGAATCTGTTCAGATTTGTCTTTTGTTTTTGCTATAGTGTTGATAAGATAATTTTTGAAACAATATATATATTAATAAATGACATAATGCAATTGATCAAGATTTTACCGTGATTCTTAGATTAAGATTTTTGTCTATTTTAAAGCAAGTTATTTGCCGATAGAAAGACACCTAATGACATAAAACTTCTCCCTTCAACTTAAGAAAATTTCAAAACATATAAAGATAAAGCCTGCATTTAATATATCATGTTTAAAGTCAGTCTTAAACAGTTCTATTCATTTGTGAAGGTGCCTAACAGTCCAAAATTCACCATTTTGCTTAGTAAAAATCTTTTGGATTGTATCTTCCGGCTTTTTCTGTAAGATGTAATGAATGTATATAGATATATCCCATATAACAAATTCAACATTTGCATGAAGTAAGGTTTACTTGACGCACTGACTTCAATTTGCTATCTCTACTACTACACCCTTTATCTCTTTTTTGAATTATCCCAATATTCCCGTATTTAGGTGGTTTCCCATGATCAATAATGATAATACTTGTCTGTATTGCTATAAGTAATTATGCTAGTGTAAATCTTTTTAAAACAGTTAAAATCCTAGTAAACTAACGGAAATCAAAACTCTTGCACCTAATTAATTCTTTGTTGTATTCGTATCTGCAGTGGATTTAATACTTATATAAGCTCTAAGTACGTCAGAAGCAGGCTCATAACCTTACTGTACACATTGGATCATTGGCTAGATCAGGCCTTATAGACATCGATTGTTATCACACCTGGTGGAAGATTAGTGGATACAGAGAAGATGGCTGTTATTTTTCACCATTAGTATGCTTTGCTTTTTGGTCCCTATTTTCATCTTTCATACATCTTATAGACTTTTAGACGCATTCATATTTACTTGCCTTACTACTTGATGTGAATTAATAAAGATCTACTTTGATCACGGTTACCTCTATTGAACTGATTCATTCATTGATTTTCTTTCAACAATTCACTTTGTTTATTACACATCTCTCCGAGTTGTTTATCGATTTTGTCTTTAATAAACAAATTTCAAAGCCTCAAAATTATTTTTTTTCTCGCTTATCACCCTTATCAATATGCAAGCGTATGCTGTTCCTGACAGTTTGGCAATTAGTGAAGAAAAATTATTGTCATTCCGGTGGTGTTTTGACCATTGAGCATCAGTAATATGAGAGTGATGAATTAGTAAAAGGTTTTAGAGCAGGGGCACATATGCCCTATCTCCTTCTCTAAATCTGAGCCAACTGTAGCCTAGTAATATCTAGTTGGTACGTAGATCATATTGACAGAAAATAAACTTTCCATCAATATAACAACGAAGAAAAGCTTCGCTTTAAAAAGTCATGTTGTCTAACACCATCACGGTGTTCTTTTTCTCAGACTTAGAAACAATTCTGGCGTACTGGTTACGACACAACTCCTTTTCCTATGCCCTTCTAATTTAACTTCACTCCTACCAGCAAGGTCTCCCTCCACTCTTGTTGTAGCAGTAGAGTACATATCGTTGGGTAAGGTTGTACTTGAGCTAGTTTTCTTTGTCTTAGTTCTGTTGGATCCTAAACTAGAATTTCTCATACATTGTATCCTTGAAATAACGCTTGAAACGGTGTAAACAACGACCAAAAGCAATCTAATTGTTGAAATTGGCTTCTTTAATACTATTGCAACTATAATGAATCAAAATTGTGACGATTAGGACTTCACTGACCTTTTCCCTTTCATTTAGAGTCCTTGTAAAAATAAAGGAAAGTATTTTACTGATTGCTGTTTAAATAGTGACTTGACTTTAGTGGAACCCAAACTTACTCATCACATTTATGAGAATAATGAGAAAAGTTGGTACTCTTCTCACAGTTTCTTTATATGAGTGACAGAAAACGTTTTTTTCAGCTCTTTCAAAGATGATGGAAAAGGGTTTAAATTTAAATTTTGTGTGTATGTATGCTGGTGACAGTTAAGTAGAAAACCTGCGAACTGCCAGAATAAATCCTTTTTTCTTGATAAGCTAACCGCCGTTGCATAGCCGCATTTCAGTTAAAAACGATAAAATAATCATGGCCAATCATTAACTTTAAATGAAAGTGTTTCAAGACCTCGATTTCCAATTTCGATAGATTATTGCAGAGTTGAAGTAATTGATAAGAGCTAAATTAAATCACTTTGCTTCTTATTTAACTCCCCAAGCCCATTTAGGAGAGCGTTTGGCAATCCTCATCTTGGGTGGATAAATAAACGTAACATTGATAGTTTCACACCTCTCTATAAAATGCGTATTTTGCATCACTAATAAACTAACCAGTTTTCTTTTAATAAAAGGGATTAAGTTAATGTTGCTGATAGATTATCAACGTAAGATAATCATTAGGATTAATTTTATCATTTCCAAAAAAATTGATATATTAAACAAAAAATTATACAAGTCCATTGATGGAAATATCTCCTTGCACTTATATGAGAAAGAGAAAATCCTCCGGCTTTTCAGATTAAGAAATTTTAATTTCATTGTCACTTTGAAGGATAAAAGTGACCGATCAGGTTAGCAATCTCAATTACTGTATGTTAGCAAAATTGTCTCAAACCCGTGACATCCAATAATTCAAAGTGACAATCTGTGTCTTACAGCGTGATGCCATTGGTGACTCACTATGGTGAAACAATTTTGACCAATAATAGCATGCTAACGAGAGGGCAGCCGTGGTTTAGGACTAATACCTGCTTTCTAATGTCAAATAAACTATAAATGCTCAGTGAAAAATGCAATTATGGAAATATATGAGTTGATATCTCCTCTGAAACCGGTATCGATTGCACAATGACCTGCACAACGGAACTGTCATCCGCAATGAAGAAATTAAATATAATGCGAACCACTGCAAAGAAGCCTTTGAGAAAGCAGCAAAATAACATCACACGTCCTTCTGAGCTAAGCAGGGAAATAGCAAAAATTTCGAATATCATGAACCAAAAACACCTATTTTTCCTTTATTTATGCAGTTATGCATTTACTTCTCCGAAAATTATAATGTATCCTGACTTTACGAATGAATGGATGTATTATCACTCTACTTTGTCTTGTACTGATGTATGTTACAGCCTATTTCAGTTTGATCTCCACATTATCTGAACCAATTTGTCTCCTTTTTATTTGCGCTCTATCCTCCATTCCCACAACTCCAATGGTTATTTAATTCTCCATAAATTTTTCTCCCCTGTTCCCAAACAAACCATTCTTTGCTTGCATTTCAACTTGTGTGTGGTTTGTTATACCAGGCAGACTAGATGCAATCAAGCCGAATTTCTTCTGCTTTTATATTAGTGAAAATTAATATTAAGGCACCGTATGACGTCCTAAACACCAGAAGCATCCTAAGCTAATCTCTAACCAAATTTGATTTATCTCTAGTAATTAATGTCCTTTGAGAAGAGATGGATCAATTGTCAATCAAACTCATAAGTTTTTGCTTGATTGAAATCTTAAGATTTTACCATACTTCTCCTCTAGTAATTGTATCATTGACACTGTTCGATTCATGCCATTGATGAGAAATTTAAACGTGTCTTTTTGATGTAACGAACATAATGATACAGCAATAAAGACCAGCTCACTGACTGAACCGCTAATCAATGAAGACGTTTATCGCTACTTAGTGCAAAACTCAATTCTCGGTCTAAATTTTCAGTAATATTTCCTTATTTCTAATCACAGAAAATTATTTTTTTCAGCTGATTGCTATTTTTTTATGATGAAAACATGTACTTGTCACACACACATATTAATAAATTATATGAGCACTTTAATAGAGTCGACAAAGTTGAAGATATGCATTTGACAATATTTATGATATTGCTTAATGATCTGAATATTATTTTATTAGTACTTGAAGAAGAATCCTATATTTTTATCGCATTTTTAGCAAAAAATGCAGAGTGATAAATAAGTAACTTTCTATGAAATTACGTACAGACCTTTAACTATTCAAAAGCATATCAAGTTATCAACTCACTATGAAGTTTGGAAATCATTTGTCCGAGTGTAAAGATGGTGATGGATCCTTGCAGAAATACTTCCTCATTTAGAGGCAATAATCGTTAAAAGCTTTCATGCAAAGCTGAAAAATCGCAGACATATATATATATATATATGTATACGGTCTTCTTATGGAGACTGAATACATTTTCAATAATCTGTTACCGCTCAGTAATTTTGTATATGGAACAGACGAAATATATATCAACCCACTTTACTTACAGTGATACACGGTGTATTAATGAGAATGAAAGAAAGTTTATGTGGGAATGATCCATAACTAAGAAAAATTAGAAAATATAGAACCAATCAACTTCAGTCTATGCAATGACATCATAGATTTCATAATATATGCATTATTGAATTTCTCAGAACGTCAACAACTAGAAAAATTGGATGTATTTATCTATTTATTCAAATGAATTTGCACTTTCGTTATTTAAAAAAAGAGATTCAGCTTTAATTGTAGAAAGTAACTCAAATCAAACAGCAGTAAATGAAAGAGAAAAATCATGACTTTTATCCAGATTAATGACTCGTAATTCAGAAATAAAAATACCTTATTGCCTAAAAGACTCATTAATTATATAGTCAATCGATTTTTTTAATTAAATTTTATTTCATTGGATATCAAATACGCTGTAGTAATTCCGAGACTTGTTCATATTTGCTAATGACTTTATTCAGTTTTCTACCTTATTATTGAAGTTTAATGACTTAGTTCTAGGCCTTTAAGCTGTTTATCCAGTTTTCCTGTATTTTGAACTTCGGCTTATCGAATTTTACTCCTGTGAAGTTCACAACGTTATCAAGGGTGATCAAGGGAATCTCGCGTGCGCTTGAATATTCTGGAAAGTGCAGACGTGTTACTGATTGCGAGGCGATCAAGTGCGGTCGTGTGTGCTGAGGTCCTCCCAGACAATCAGCGGCCACTATTCCTACAGCGTGGCGTTGATCATATTTATTGACTAAGCGCGATGACAATGAGCCATAGTTTACAATAAATTCTCTCCACTCCATACCTTCCTTGTTCTTGCTACTTTGGACATAACCTTGCTAATTTTGGGGGCAATTTACGCTAGAGGACTCTGCTAGAGTCTAGTTGGACTTCTAAAAGGATTACTAAGGTTTGACAAAAAGGCTTATTCATATAGCATCCACTACACTCTCCTATCGAGTCACGGTTTCTTATTTCTCTTCTTATAAGAATGTCCACCTACCGTTTCCATTTTTTTTCCTATCTTATGGAAGTTAAATGAGGGAAATACTTATATCATGTTATGCTTAAAACGCCTTTATCAGTCTCATTTGTCTATTCCTTTTTATAGGGAGATATAAATGAATCGAAGTGACAAGACTAACCATTAAATGAAATAAACTAACTAACATCGTGGAGAAGAAGCTCGGGGATCAAGTCATAGAAACTGCGCTTTGGAGCATTTGGACATTACCTGAGCACGCTTAGAATTCAAATAAGACAAGACTTCTAGCATTCTGATTTCATCATATACCTCTCTTTGACCCCCCGTTTCGTTCCTACTTTGCGTGTTCAGATTTTATCTCATAGTTGAAACTTGTAAGAAACTTTGTATTGTAATAGGTAATAATGACATCAATTTTAACTGTGCAATATTTAATTTATTTAGTTTTTTAAAACCCAAGGCTGATGAACGAAATCGCTTTTTGATAATTATTTTTAACTGATAAAAAATTCGGGCTCGATTGCCCAAATTTTGACTCCTTTTAACCAATGCAGTTTAACAGACCTACCAGCATCAAATGCTGTAACTTCTAACTTCGTATTTTCATTCGGTGTTTGTGAAATTCGAATTGTATTTAAGAAAGTTCACTTTAATACTAATAAGTATCAAATTATTCAAAAATAGTTTAATGGGCTAACACTCATGTATTTCTCAGAACTTGAGGATATTATGTTAAGGTACCATTTAACTACTCTAATGGGCAAATAGTACAATCTTTAGAAATAATAAATTATTACATTTGAGCGAAAGCCCTCAGGAGAAAAAGAATATTCCATTGGAGGTCAATGAGATCAGAAATCTTTCATTAAAGATGTGTTTTCAAATTTAAAGGACGAACTGGATCAGACTTGTGTTAAAATTCAAGTGCTTATATCAGAACAGTAGAAAAACATGTTTTTTTAGACTTTTATAACTAAAATAAGGAAAAAAAGTCAAACAATGGTGGATAACAATTGATTCTGATTACTACCAATATGTAATATTGATGATTTGAAGTTTTTAATGTAATGGAGGCAAAAATAATATTCAAGATAATTATCTCGAAATCACCCTGCTTCCCAAGTTGAGTTTCAGAGAGTTTAAAATTAACATAAAAAACCACTGTTTTGAAACAAAAACGGGCTGCAAGAAAGAGAGGTACTACAAAATCAAATTTATATGAAAAATTTGTGGTATGTATGCATGCATTTTAGGAAATTTAGACAAATTCGTTTAAGGTTATTTAAGAATTTCAACTGAATACATCGACTTTCTGTTGAAAAACCGCCACAAATATTCCAATTTACTTGAACAAAGTTTGTGGGCTTCATCTCTCGTGCAGTTGATTATCGATTATTGATATTCTACACTCATGACTGGGACTGCATTGGTGACACAATCAGCCAATAATGTCTCACTGATCAAAATTCATTTTCTTTAATAGAGAACCATTGTTTGAGCTGTAGGGCTTTTTTTTCTTGGTCAATTACCACTTTTACAAAGCTACAGCTACTCAGATCCCGGAAAGATGAAAACAAATGTGTTTATACAATAATTCGATACTTGGTAAATGATCGGGTTTTGATAAGCTAACATCTGCAGTGATAAATGCTTCAGTGGTAGTCTTATATATCCTGATGCGAGCATAGAAATCCAATAATCGATATTCCAGTGCGCGAGAGACGAAGTTCGGGTGCATCGAAAATATTCAATTCCGCTTTCTAAAACCTTTCTATGAAAATAGGCAGTTGAATACTCAGATTGTATAAAAACCCTATCCCAAATGACGAAATCGCGTAATAATTTATATAAATGTCAAAACGTAAAGGGTGAAAGTGAACGCTCCGATGTCAAAGGAAATTTCAAACATAAAGACGTTACCTGACTTCAGTATGTTAGTGCAAATAACAATTAAAACAGACGAAATGGTTGCCTGAAAATGAAGGCAAATAAAAAATTCTCCTATGATTTATCCATTTTTCTAATTGTCTACTTTAATTGTTTTAGAGGGTTTGCGAAATTTCTGAAATTTTCAATAAATATCAACTTACTACTTATAAAATGATGTTTAAAGCGCAAGTGGAAAAATCACGATATTGATTTCAGTGAGTTAAGGAGAGGGGTGGGAAGCTGTTATCACATCTTGGTTTTGGTGGGAAAAGTTGGGGAAAGGAAGATAGATAAGAAGAAAGCATGCGTTTTTTCATGGGGAAAGATAAATATACAAGGCAAAATAGAGAGGCATTCAAACATTACTTGTATGTTGATATGTTTAGACTTGCAGCTAGGAGCTGTTCTGCACTTGGAATTCCCGAGGTTCTATTGAACTCCGACAGTCCCCCTAAACTGTTCTTTGGTAATGCTGTTGACTGTTGTATATTCTGTTGCATCGACGATGGTACTAGTTGTGAACTCGAAGTCGATTTCAGTCGCCTTTGTCGGGATTTTGGTGGATAGTACCCATTCCTGGTGAAGAAATACAAATCATCCATTTCATCATACATTAAATCTAGCTCATCAGGGGTAAGATCACTTCCTGGCCCGGCTCTAGGATCACGTCCCGTCTCCGCATACATTGCCTTCGCCATAGCAGGAGTAATCTCATACGTTTGAAGAACTCCAGCTTTCAGACGATTCCACAACTCTCGTCCGACACTCTCATTCTTTCCTACGGTTGAAACTATCCTTGGTTTATTGGTTATATTCTTGAGGTATACGAGGAGATATTCCAAAGAGTCACGAGGATGGGCCATAGAGATGAAATTTATCGTCCGATTTCTATGACCGAGAGCCAGACGCTGGTACCTATCATCCTCTGTGAAACCAATCTGGAAAAGATGATCTTGAAGGAGAGTTGGAGTAATAAGAAAAAATCGATCTGGGGCATCCACAGGAGCAACAATCATTATATCACCACGAAGTAGGCCTCTCAGTCGAATGAAGGTTTTATCAGTGAAAGTAATACCAGGCACCGTGGGGAAGATATTAACGGGTTTCGATGATTGAGCTGTAGCGTAGTTGGTAGAATCCGAATCTAAACTCAAACTACTTGAAGCAATACCTCCCAGATGTATTTTTCGTTCTGGGACGGCAACAGGAACGATTGAGAGAGGGAGCCGGAATTTTCGAAGAAGAGAAGAAAGCGTATGCACTCCAGATATGTTCTCTGGACCTGCAATAGGACTCAGGGCCAATTTAGTTGGAAACACAGCCTGACTTGAGGAATCTTCCGTTCCAATGTAGAATAATCTCCTAGGAGATGATGATGCATCCGACTGTCGTTGCGTACGAGACTTTTCAACAGCCAAAATTAGCGATATCTGTCTTAATTTTTTTCCCCTGGTGACCGTGCAGTCGTGGAGGAAGTCGACATAAGTTAATAGGGTTCCAGGTTTGAGTACGAAGGGGGTACTAGCTGTAATATTTTTTGTGTTAGCTGCCTCGACAACAATTCTGGAAGAGACTGGCGGCAGAGGGGGAGCCCCATTATTATTTGGAGTTGATGCCAAACGTTCAGCTGTTTGAGACGGTAACCAGAGATCACTAGGAGCCAGAAGGCATTTCAAATCCCGACGGACGAGAAAGGCTTGCGGTTTAGCACATCGAACTTCTTCCACGGATGTCCAGTGGGGTACTGGTTCGTGATTTTCATTCATCACTTCATACCATCCACGGCACTGTCGGAACATAATCAAATTAGCTTGGGTCTCGGAGGATGGGCCAGAGGAATGACCATGTTGAAATCGAGAGAGAAAATGAGAAGCGGAACGAGAGCTAGACGAGGAGGAAAAGGATTGGCTTTCCTTGATCTTCTCCCAAGTTGCTTCACAAAGAACAGCATCAAATAAGGGAAAAAGCATCAATGTGTCATGTCCACGAAGTAAACAACGACAGGACTGACGTTGGCAGAAAGCTCTAACAAATTCCGTATTTGGAGGAGCAAGACCTCGACGAATTTTTGGGAGGATATCAACTAGGGGCTGTGGGGGGTCAGATGACCATCGTACTCCAGCTCTAGACTGTGAGATTTGCAAATTTAGAATGTAGGATCTAGGCACGTTATCAACGGTATCTTTATCATCTCGACAAGATTTATCATCAAGACTTCTTTCTGGGTCGCCATAAGTTTCATCATCCGTCTCTTCTTCGGAATTATTCCTCTGATCAGAATCATCTTCATCCTCCTCTTCCTCATCAAAGGCTTCGATAGCCTTTGAGGAAAGTCGCTCAGCACTAGGATATCGATTTTGTGAATCAGCTCCACTTTCAAAATCTGCATTTTTAGCTCGCTGGAGGCTTTGTCTTAGACGGTGATTGTGGGTATCATTAAGACCTCGAGAGCCTGAGTTCAATATCTCATTTTCTTCTGTTTCACTTTCGCTAGAAACGGCTGTTAGATCACCAGGAGGCTGAGCAACACGGGGAGATGCCGTAGGGGGCCAGTTAAGATCATTTGATTCGGACTTTGAGGAAGAGGCAAGATTAGATGAACTATTGGCACGAGCAGCCGGATTTTTCCAGGGAGTTGAACTGTCACTACTCATCGCGTTTGAGGAGAGATTTGTGCCATCATTTGAACGGGAATCGGTCCTTCGATTATATCGTTGATTACCTCCTGCAAACCTCTTGTACAGTCGCTCCGCTGATGCAAACAAATTTGGCATTTTTGTGTGATCGTTCTTTGTTAGCTGGTATGACAGCTAGAAGAAAGAAATAAGCACATATATACATATATGTGTATATATATATATATATGTTTATTTATTTATATTTACTCACCTAAAATTGATCTAATTTAAATGCGACTAGTTAAAAATTCACTATTTAATGTTGCACTGACCCTGAAACTAGCCCATGAGGACCGGAAATTGAAGACCACTTGATAAAATACTGCTTAAATATATAAGAGCTATGGCGAGGTTTATACGCAATTCTACGTTCAAACAAATGCAATGCATGACCTATAAGATGTGATAAAACAAAGTATTTATACCTGAATATTTTGGTGAATAGTTATGAAATTAGGTGTGCAAATTGTGAGATCTGTCATAATCTACCCCAATTTCGACAACTTAAGGTCTCTAAAATTCATTAATAATATAAATTACTGTATTTTTCTCTTGCTGCCGGGGAAATTAAATTAAAAAATCTGAATAACCTGTCACTGGTATGACAACCATTCACTGTTTCTTAACAGAAGTTTGTTTTAGCTAATTTAAACTGGAGTAGATAAACAAGCATAAATTATATATAACTGTTTTAAGGTAGGAGTGTTTGCTGCTGTAAAATCATGCTTGTTGTTGTAAATTTTATAAGAAACATGAAAAAAGATGTTCACACTAATGTCCTAATGTTTAGTACACTCCTATTAAACTGAAATAAAAACCGATTACCAAATAACTAGTGATTATAAATAAAGAATTATGACCTTTATTTATTGCTTTTTAACTAAATTTATTATCTTACCGAACAGATAAATAATATGTTTCAATATCCGTGTAACTAAATCAGCTAATTACACAAAATTTAAGAGAAAACCGCATTTATTCGAACATTTTCTAACAATTTAATGGAAGTTGGTTCCATTAAATCACAATAATTATTATTTTACTTCATTACAAATAAAATGACAAAAATACATCCACACTAAATGAATAAATACATTGGATAATTATACAGTAAATAGCTTAGACTAAACTAACTTGAAATGACGTAATGGTCTTTATTTTTGATATAAAAATACACGTTTACAATAAATAATTAGAAATATTGAGATTCTCCAAGTAAAAGCAATAATCAATCGGCAAGAATGAATGAGTAAAACGCACGTATCTGCGAAATATTTACATGTGGGAGGACATGATATAAAGAGAAACTTGGAACATGTGATCATCTCAAAGAGGCAATCACAAACAACTGATCTGACCTTATTGTTGATATAAAAAGGAATGCGAAAATTTCGTAGTTAGGATAAAATATAATTCTCAGGATTCTTCTAGGATTTCCCCTTAGAAAATTTCTAGACTTCGTGTTAATGTAGTTGTACCAAATGTACCAAAGAAATATCTCTAAAGATTATTTCCGATTGAATAAAGTTATATATAGGCAACCGATTGCTAGGACGAGGTAGTATAACAGACAAGAATTCTACGACTCAAAAATGACAAATCATTATCGAAATTTCTTAAAACTGTTAGTAGGAAGCATAATCTATAAACTGAAGTTAATAGTGATGGAAATTTTATATGGTAAAATCTGAATTGAGAAGCATTTCAAGGAAATAATAATATTACTGTACAATAATTGAAATGACGTATTAATTAATGCGTCCATCAGCTTAATCTTCCATGGAATATCTGAAACATAGGTAATGCTTAAAAGTCATGCTGGTACAAATTTATACAATGATGAAGCATACAAAAACTTTAATAATTCTACGTTATACATTAAGTTATTGACAGTCATATACACTCCAACAGAAAATAATAGATTTTATTTAGATGGTATTCACAATACAAACATCTGATAGAATGAATAAAAAAATATAATAGAAAATTAATATAATAAACTGAAATGATAATGGTTATATCAGATGTATGAAATAACAAATTTTATTCTTAAAATACGAGTACAACTTACTTATTAGATTATATAAACTTTAAAACCAAATCCTAAAATAGAACACAATCCTGCTTCCTTCAGATGATTTGACCATTGCGCTGTTATTTTATCAAAGCAAACAAATCAAGACCTTGGATGTTAATAAGAAGGATAAGCAAAGCATTTATTTAGTATATGCATTTTGATATCTGTATGATCCTTTTCACTTATTCTTTCTGTATTTTTATGCATTAAATATTTCTTTGTTTTATCCGTCACAAACAGCCGCTTTCTGAAAGATTAAAAATGAAAATATTTTATAATTATCTTCGAAACCAATTTGCTCTTCAATGTGTTCTTTAGACTAATATGAGTACGCCAGTACATAAGAATTAAATACCATGATGTAATAATATTTGATTCATCCTGCCATATGGATTTTGTTTTCGAAACATTTATTTACCCTATTGCTTTGTGTTTTTAATTCTTGCTTTGTACATAAACAGGCTATAAAGTGTTACAATGCAAATCATCCAGTCCAACGTTTGCGATTAAGATTAAAAAATATTTTTAAAAAATTATTTGCGGTCTATGTCGACGATAGTAAGTCTCTAAAATCGGTTTTATATCATTAAAAGATAAAAATTCTTGGAAATTACCTACAAGCAATGGTTCAAATAATACTTTGCACCAGTACAGTTTATTAAGATTTCACACTAAAATGTTTTCATAATTAAAATTTTTCAAAGTACATTTGCTATCCTAAGAAATTTGTAGAGTTGGGCGTAAAAATATGGTCTTTACACATTTATTCAATTTTCACAGTTGAAGTTTAACCTTGATGATTAAGGTTTAATTTTGCTTTGTGCCTGAGCATTTTTGAATTATGCCAGTTTACAAGGGTTTGAGTTTTTATTTTTGTTACTTTATGCAACTTTTAGTTTTTGTTAAGTGGCGAGCAGAAAAATATGATAATATTGAAGTCAACACGGATGTTTCACCAGGAGAGTTCAAAAAAATATTAAAGGACTTAACGGGTGTTCCAGAGGAACGACAGAAAGTTTTTATTTCTGGTGCTCTTCTCGGCGATGAGTCCTTTGAAGGGATTAAAATCAAAAATGTAGAAATTTTTTTTCTTATTTGACGACTTCAGGGCAGTCAAGTTATGGTTATGGGTACCAAGGAAGAGTTACCCAAAAGTATCATTTCTAATGTTGTTCCAGAGGTAGATAAGTCTTCTCCTCCTTCTCCTGTGGAAGTAGAGCCTGTTTTGCAACTCCCATTAGGACTGGTCAATTTTGGAAATACTTGCTATATGAATAGTGCAGTTCAGCTACTGTATGCTGTTCCCGAATTCAGGGCTTTTGTTCAAAGGTAATATCCTCTTTGATATCCGTCTTATTCTTCTTCTAGGGCACCTGTTTCATCACTGAATGTTCTAAGTCAGGAAGTTAGGGGAGTTTTCACAGCAATCCGACTTATCTTTACTGGTTTATCTAACGCTAAAGATGCTATTCTACCGGTCACTCTCGTCGAAGCGTTCGGTAAAGCTTATCCTCAATTCGGGATCCAAACAAATCTTCTCGGAGCGATGGTTGAGTCAAGACAACAGATTTTTGAGCAACAGGACGCTAATGAATGTTTCCTGGAATTTATTCGCTTGTTGCAGCAAATTAAATCCGATGCTACTGTTTTCAAAGCTCATCCCGTTGTAATTTCAAGCGTTGTAGAAATTGTTGGTTTAGTCTGATCGATTTTCCTCTTAACTTTTGCACTTTTACTCTTCTTTAGCCATCTCCCAAATCCTTCGGTGAAGACAGCGGTTGGAATCCTATTGATCGATTCCTTGCTGGAAAATTTGCGAACACATTAACAAACGAGGAGGATGAAAGCGAACCTCCTCAACATACCACTGAGACTTTTCTTCAGTTACCGTGTTATATCTCGCAAGGTGAATAAATATTATTTATCTTTTTTCAGTTGATCAAAAGTGGGAAAATAAAGTGATATGTAGAAAATTCTTTGCTTAACTTGAATTATAGATGATTTTTCTTCATCTCCAGGACTTTAGTTTTAGTTATTTGTCGTTAGAGCTTAATTTGAAAGGCTGTTGAATAGAATCTAGATTTTCATTAATAAAAGTTTACATTCTATATTTCACAAATCGTTTCTAATTCGCTTCATACATGGACAATGCGTACTTCAGAAAATTTAAAGTTTAATGTGTCACCCTTATCCGATCCTTAATGTCACAAATTTGTTAGTTAGTATAAGCTCGTACTTGTAGTTAACATAAACCTAAATTTTTTTACCTTCTTTGTAGAAGTTAAGTTTCTACACATTGGACTGAAAAATAACTTGGAAAGCAAACTTCAGAAAACGTCTCAATCCTCGGGCCGAGAAATGAGTTACAAAAAGGTTTCTCGTTATGCTCGCCTACCTGGCTATTTGTGCATTCAAATTATGCGATTTTATTACAAGGAAAAGACCAAATCTAACACCAAGGTGAGTAACTAAAATTTGCTCTCAATTCCAAGTATTTAAATCAAAACTGCACTAAGATCGATACTCAGTTAATGTTTGCGGTTTAGTTATTTCCTCCTCCTAAGTGTTAGCAGTTATTTAAAAAGATATGTTTCGGCCTCAAATCTAGATCAAATAGATTTACATGTAGACACTTTTCACGCTTTGTTGACTAGATTGACTCGGGTATGAGATATTTGTCCAGTTCGGTGCGTTTCGTTTTTTGTGACAATGACCTACTTAATTTCTATTAGTAGTTATTTGTTTTCAAACTTTCAGATTATGAAAGATATCAAATTCCAAATGTCACTTGATCTCTACGACGATTGCACAGACGATTTGAAGACCAAAATGAATTCTTACCGTGCCAAAATGGAAAAAATGGAGGATAAGGAAAAGAACGCAACTAAGAAACACGGAAAATTTGCAAATAAAAGGCCTCCGAATCCGGACGATAATCCAGACATGTACGAACCTTATTGGTTGCCTGATGACCTTGGATCGAATAATACTGGCAAGTATCAGCTCCTAGCTGTGTTGACACACAAAGGTCGTGGTAATAGCGGTCATTACGTTACTTGGGTAAGACGTAGTGGTAAGTCTATCAAAAAGATTTTTTAAGAGTTTTCATCTGGAAAAGTTATTTGAGGAAGATATCAACTGAATTTTGTTTTTTCTTTTAGGAGGCTGGTTCCTATTGGACGATTCGAATGCTTCCCAGGTGACAGAAGATGAGATTTTGAGGCTTTCAGGTGGTGGCGAATACCACTCGGCATACATTCTGCTCTATGGACCAGCGAGAATTAGGACATCAGTCCCAGAAGCCGAAGAAGAAATGGAAGTTGATCCTGTTAAATGAAGAAGAAATTGCTCTGCTCTTTTGTACCCACTACGTTCGTTTGATTTGACAAATGATGAAATATATACATGCTCTTTTCTCCTTGAAGTTGAAAATTATTTTTCGATGAGAAAAAAATACTGAAGGTGTTTGATTAATTTTCGGGCGATAAAAATTTTACATCTGAATCTTTCGCGCACGCGCGATAATTAATGATCCCGCTAGCTAGTGACCGTTCCCTTTGATGATGACACTGTCATCAGCGTAATTTTGAATTATTGGCACTTCTCTTTTTATTGATAATTTGGTTGATATAGCTTATGGGTTGCTGGTCTGGTATAGTAAGTGTTGAAAACGGTTATTTGAACGTTAAGTGTACACCACCATTAGGGCAAGCATGTGGACAACTGTATTGAGATCTATACTTTATTCTGGTTTATAGACTTGATGAATCCTTAGTTTGTCCTTCGTTGTCAAATTATAAATTAACCGCCGTGGATCAGCTGTCAGAACACCACCGCTTAATTCAGTTATTCTGTCCACTTCAGGGAAAGGTAAAATTAAGATAGTTACCCTAATTGAGTGCGACTGTATACTCTTCAGAGAAGGAAATACTTATGTTTACTTGTAACCATGGCTTAATTTTCGTTTGTTACAACTGTTAGGGTGGGAGATGTGAAGTAATTCTGATGCAATTTAGGTTATTATTGTTATAGCTAGGAAAAAATTTTTCATCGTGAGAAAGCAACTGAAACCCCTTAACAATATATGATAAATGGGAGGGATTGAAAGATATTGAGAGTAAAGTGAACGTATCGCTTTTCGGATTCATGCCTTTGTTTTAATGATTTCTTTTTCGCATCTCTTCATATTTAACTTTGCCACTCCTTAATAACCAGGATTTAGTTATAATACAAAGAAAAATAATATTAAATAAGAAAACTAGAAGCTCTACTCGCCTTAAGTTTACATTACAACCAATTATCTAGTATTTTCACTGCTAGATGTATACCTTTGATAGGATACTGACGAATAGAGTTCAAAACTAGGGTGTTCGTGTTTTGTTTTGCAATGAGCAACTCCCGCCGATGGTCTCTAAATCGTCCATCATCCTTATCAATATGTAGGTTGAACGCCGTTTCTGAAAGTTTAACAGTTAGGCAGGTCAAAAACTCATCGGTCCGGTCAATAATATGATTCGTATTCATGTGAAAATTCTCAGTTGAATTAGCAAAATGTCTTGAAGAACACTTCTGCCCTTGTTGAAAATAATTTTCCTAGCATTGCAATAGTACAGAAAGTCTTATCTTACAAAAACTTTTTCATAATCCCCTCAACTTCCTACAAATAAAAAAATGGAGAGAAAATGGGCGTCATTGAAAGTGCTTCTATGAAGCAAATATTACAAGTCAAAGCTGAGAAAGGAATCAAATGTGAAGATGAGAAAGTCAAAATATGGGAAAGGTAATCATTAAGTTTCGCAGATCCTTCCCTTAATCGTACTAAAATTTGAAAGCTGTACTCCCTATGCTCGTGTCGTATCCTAGACATAATCCATAAACAAGTCGATAATAAGTTATCCAATAGATGTATATTAGTACTCATGACTTTACTTGAAATCACTTCCTTGACTATTTACAATGTAGTCATTGTTTAAATAAATGTTACCAGAAAATAATTCACAGTTGATCAGATTATATGCGTCTAATTAATGACATACGCCACTACAATTGACACAACTTGAATTGGGTAATAATTCTGTCAAATCAAAATGTCCATCAAGCTTTTGTTGAGCCGAAAACGTTTAGTTAATGGTGTAGTAAATGACTTATTTAATTGATTGACGGATAGATAATATCTCTCTTTTTCTCGCATAACAGTACATTTAATTAGCCATACAAATAAGGGTTATTCAATTATGTGAATCTTTCTAACTCCTCAAACGTTGTTGCTAAATTTACCGACTAATTCGTTCTATTTGTGACTAAATTGACAAGTGTTATTTTATTTGAATGACGGTAATCGACCATCCTGTCAAAATCAAGTTGATTAGGATGCCATAACAAAATAATCATATTTGTGCTTTGCTCTAATAAAGAGCTTAATTACAATTTCTAGAAATATCGATTTTTTCTCGCTTGAGGGGAGTTTTAACATCATTACTTAATTATCGATTTTTCGCATATTCATAAATATACTGTATTTGATAAGAGGAAGCGGCATTTTTGTAGATATAAAACGGTAATAAGATGACGAGAAACGATTTCAAATGTCTTTTCTAACATTATAGAATATTCTCGGAGACGGAATAATTATCTTCTGCAGCATCGCAAAATGTTGAGAAATGTCCTATTGATTTATGGGGCAATAAAACCCTCTAGTTGGCGATAAAACTTTCCTCTAACGCTCACAGGAAAAATATTTCAAATGAAACTGAACAAAAAGTTGTCTAAAATTTAAAAATTTTGAAGTCATTAAATTGCGGATGCGAAAGAATAGACAGTGAATGCTATTTTAATGATTAATGCCTACAGACCATCAATTAATCAATGTCAAAATTGATGGGGCTCTGGATGTGTGCCTTCACCTTGTGATATCTCCGCAAAAATTAATCATCTTCTCTCCTCTCTTCTCCCAGTGGCAGACGCTTTGCACTTGAATAACTTCATCATCTCAGTCACAATCAATCATCCTGGCTATTGGTGGTTGAATTTATCCCCAAGATGGAGGTGGTATGGCAATGGACTGG